>BLKR01002293.1:0-207275 GCA_011170035.1 Teleogryllus occipitalis | reverse complement strand
AAATTTGTGGGGCTAATATGATACAACTTAAGAGGCTAATGTAATACGGGTGTCGGGACTATTTTGATACACTAAAAATTAACACGCAGACAACTGGAAGGGATTTTTTTATGTTTAATATTACATCAAAGGCGCTAAAATTCCGATTTGATGTTGATAAACTATCCAAGTGTTTATCTGAGAAAGAAAGACCAGGCGACAATTCATATAGATTTCTTCGTTCTCCTCCCTACCCAGTACATGGTGATTCACTTATGATTATCAATTGGCGGAAGCTTCTGCTGTTTCAGTGCAGTTACTGATTTTTCACTGGAATCACAAGGAACCAGGCCTACAATAAGTGCTAACACCATCCCTTCAACTCCAGATATCAACTGTTCTCATCCAGTAATTTTGAGATAATACTGTTGGAAAAAAATTTTAAAAAAACAGTAGCCCTCCAAAGAATAAGGAAGCGGTTAGACCCAATAGCAGCAATCATTACTAGTGAAGAGGGGATCATTACTAGGAAAGAGTGGAGTGTTTAATTTACATTAATTTAATATCTCTTTTTAAAAAGAGATTTCATGAAACAAACATCTCTAGCGTTAATATTTGTTTTCGACAATGTTAATAGGTATTTGTTTGCAATTTTCGAAAATTCAGATCGTTCGCCCAAAATTGAACGTACGCCACTTTTAAACATCTTGTGCTTCGAGGAATAGTTTTACAGAAAAATTGGAGCTCTTTTTGAGGAAATTATGTAAATATGATGGGGTTTGGTGTAAAGTACCTTCAAAATTAAAAGATTCGTTTCAAATTCGAAGATTCATAATATTAGCCAGATCGTTCAAGGAATATCCATTTTGGTGAAAATCGTGTTTACTTTAGGCTCTAGAATTACTCACACGAAGACGGATTCACAAAGAGGTTTTTTGGAAAATCACTTTTTCGGGTTCAAAAACAAGCGTTTTGATAGCCTTGTGTATAGAAAATAAAAGAACAATACCAACAATCCACTTTTTTCGAACTAGCTACTTACAAAACGTGTTTTCTGTAAAAATTTCGACACTTCCTCCTACAGCATTACGTAACTCTCTTTACACGTGCAGGTAAAAATATTCCAGCGTTACTGGGATTTGAACTCGGATCCCTGTAGTCCGCAGGTCTGGCTCGACAGCACTGTGCTATCACAGATATTTCTAAACACCCTGTCCAAGCACACTTATTACGAAAAGAATAGTTACGTGATATTCATTGCACTTAGATTTTTTATTAGAGGAATGTTCTACATGTTTAAAAGGTATCAAATTCGCAATAAGAGTTCAAACGATTACAACCCACGCAACTACATAGCTCATTTTACTTAGAAATATTTTCAACCAGAAGCCGTGGTCTTTAGAACCCTCTGTGGAAGTCGTTGCCGGTCTTATCTTTCGGCCACTATGGCCAAGGTTGAATTACGTCACAGATGAAAGTTGCGATAACGCTAGAGCTCAACACGGGCGCTCATGCAGACGTGCTGAAGCCAGAATCGCAATAGGGGCATATTTATACGTGATTCTTAAAGACATTAACACACTAAAATAAGTGGCGCCTCAAAACACATGCTTTATGTGATATTTATAATGGATACGAATGATTATAACTATACAATTAACCGCCAAATTGTTTCTACCCGCAAAAATTATTCGCCGTGGATGAGGTTCGATCTTACGTGCCTAAGCTTCTCCAACAGTGCGCTTACCTGCTATACCACAGAAACTCTTATAACTTTTGTCTCTCACAAAGATGATTTTAAAGTGTCATGTATCACAGATTTGACTAAAAAGAACGTGCGGCGTTTAGATGCTTGTGTTAACTACAGACGGACAGACAGACGCCAACATGAGATCTACACCATTCTCTTAAACGTTCTTGAGATTATGGAGAAAAAATTAATCAAAACCGATGACGCCGCTTTTGAGAAAATTTTGAAAATATCTCTGGGGCTTTATGTAAAGTACCTCCCAAAATTAAAATATCGGTTTCGAATTAATGGGACCGTGATATCAACAAGATCGATTGGGTATTATCAATTTTGGACAAGATCGGTTGAACAATTTAACCCCTAGCGTTGTTCGCAGACGGATGACTGATAGACAAACGTTTTGCCATCATTCAATTTTTCGGTAACAACGATCCACAAAACATGAATTCTGGCTACACAACGCGTTAAAGGATTTCCCCCTTAATTTAGCAAATAAATTTATTCACTTTTTCGTTACCAGGATGGGACGGTTTTTCTGCCGAAAATTCGCCGTATTCTGGTGCACGATTACAATACCTTTTCTTCTTACGACAGTAAGTGCGAGAAAGTAAAAATCAATAAAAACATTTAATCCTTTTTTCCACCCCCATTTCCGTCTTCCTAAAGGCCTAATAAAATAGCCTGTCCAACATAAAATGAATTAACCCTTATGTTATTTTTCCTAGTTTACCAATCCCCGTCTCAGTACAGGGGAGTGGAGGCAAAACTAGGAGAAGAAAAATCCCACACCACTAACATCTGGCTGTAGAGTCCCAACTGGGACAGGCAGCTGAAGAGAGCATCAACCTCAGAAGCGTCGGCAATGAGCGCAACAATGGATGCTGTGGGCAGCAACAATTGACGCTGCTAAAATTGGACACATATTTGCTTATCAATTCCTGTTAAAATTGTTTTGTTTTTCAGTTAGCATTGCTGTGATTAAATGTTCTTATAAGTCTTGTTTATGAAACACTAATTCGTGTTTCGAATACATAAAATTATTTTTGCCCGATCTCAAGATATTCTAAAATCATTCTTAAATATTATATTTTCTTTTCAATGATGACCTACAAGTACAACCAAACAAATCATAATTAGTCTCTTCATAAATAATTAAGAAATTAAACAGTTATAGATGCCCCGGAAAGCAGTAAGCCCTCTAAAACATTTCATTTTCGCTGCGAACTCTATTTCAAAATCTATTTTAATTTACTACTTTAGTTATTGAAAAAGGTCAAATAATTTGGAAAGTAAATGAATGAATACTATTATAAATACGTATTACCTAATGCATATCTGCGTATATATATACTTCTCGACTTTAAACTTGATTACAACATTTTATTGAACGTAGAGATATTCTAACATTAACGTTAAGTAAATAACGGTCGGTATTACACTGTAAAAGATCTTTGTCAAAGATATTTTATAAAAGAAATATGACAGTGTAATAGCCAATATTTTATAAAAGATTTCTTTTATAAAATTTCGTGGATAAAATGTAGTCTCCGGCTTCCAAGTTTTATCATATTTGGTAACATGGCGTCCGATATAGGGGTATTGCTTCAACCAAAGTCATAATTGCTGAGTGCGAGTAATTAGAATGTTTATATAATACTGTCCATCCGAACTACAAAAGTAAAACCAAACGAATTAACGTTTGTTGGACACATTTTCCCGCGAAGTGGAAAATATGGTGTTTGGAAAATGCCCAGTTCAGGAAGATAATTTTTTTAAACTTCCCTATCAGAGGACTGAATTTCGAAAGAAGGAAGAACGACAAAGAAAATTGAATGTTTCCTCATCCATACTCAAACATTTCTTCATTTCGAAGGTCTTTAATCAATGCTTCACAATGTGCGACCTATAACCTCACCATGGCGTTGTTCTAAAGCCTCACCCTCAAACGTTTTCTTATTTACCTTTTGCTACATTAGCATTAAACATAGATTAGTTATAATAAAACATAAAGTATCAAAACACAACTATTTGTGCGTAATTGATTGTAAATGGCGAGCAAACCTACATAAAATTTGGACGAAATGTAATACGCTCATCAAATTTCTTTGTCAAAGTTTTCTCATCAAAGTTCAAAGACTGCCACAAAGTTCTTTATCAAAGATATGTCATATAACTTTTACAGTGTAATACCGGCCAAAGCTTCCGTATGTTATATCTTTCCCATTCATGTCGCCAACAATGAACTTCTCGGAAACACATCTCAAATATCCATAGTTGAATATTATAACAACAAAATATCAAATTTTTGTAATAAATGTTCCTTCAAAATTCCGGTATTTTCTGTTTTTCTTTTATGTTATATTTAAATACTATTATTAAGAGAGAAAACCTCATTGAGATAATTTCAATTAAATCAATGCAACTCAAAGAGCAAACGCTCGTGCGATTTGAAGAATAAACGCTAGTTTCTTTCTGTACTCAGAATTCGCCTTGTATATGAGTTAGGCCACGGGGATACCAAAATTTAAGAAAACGTTCACAGAATACATTTCTCCCTACAGTACATTACTCACAATTTTTAACTGTTTTTGACATTAAATGAAAAATACAGCGTCGTAATAGCGCCTTGTCCGTCCCGACAATCATCAGAATTCAAAAGAAATTCAGAATGACAGCTCGTCAAACGAAGCGGGGGAAATTCAAATTCGCTATTTCAAAAATTGTAAAATTATCTAAAGTACTTATATTTTTAAACAATTGTACGTGATCTTTATTAAAGGACTGATTATTTGAAATGAATATTTGAAGATCTGTTTTTGATGAACACATTTCATTAAGGAAACAATCTGTCTTCAATACTCAAGTTGTAGGAAAACGGCGAAAAAAAATCGTTTTCTTGCATTTTTGGAAAAATTCAGTATATGAACGAAAATCATCTCCGCCATCGTCTTATAGCGTCCATTACGCTATCCGGCAATAAATTTTAACCAGAAAAGTTCATGCTATTTTTTAATTTTTGAAAATATTTCAGGGGCTTCTTGTAGAGTACCATCCAAAAATAAAATATTGATTTGAAATTCAGGAGGGCTCGACATCAATATCGACGGAATATCAACTTTGGAGAAAATTGCCTGAACAGTTTAGCCGCTAGCATTGTTCACAGAAGAAAATAAGTTTTACAATTAATCGTTTTTTTTTTTTTTTTTTTTTTTTTTTGTATTTACTACCCACCAAACCTGGCTTCTGGCTACACCACATGCTAAAGGGATTTTATTCTATATTTATCAACTGAATTTATCCACTTTTTTTGACACCAGGGCCCGGAAAATACAGTTTTTTGTGTCAAAAATTAGCCGATTTTCTCCGTAGAATTACGTAACTTTTTACTTTCTCGTATACGCACATACATACGGAATAATATACGTAGTATAGAGAAAGTTATGTAATGCTCCGCGAAAAAAACGGCGAATCTTTGGCAGAAAAAATGTATTGCCGGGCCCTGAAAACAAAGGAGTGGATAAATCCAGTTACTAAATTAAGAGAAAAAATCTCTAACACGTGATGTAACCATAATTCCTGTTTTGTGGGTCTTTGATGCCGAAACACCAATTGAAAGCAAAACGTCAGTCTGTTTAAATTTCTTCTAAGAATAGAGTAAAATACACTTATAAAGGCGACATACGTCCTATGTCCACTGTAAACTCTGAATTTTCGAAAATTGGAAAAGTTTGAATTTTTTCGGTGTTTTCCTACAACTCTAAAATTGAACACAGATTTTTCTTTCAAATGAAATTTGTTGTCCATAAATAATTCTTTCAATAAGGTCATATAATTTTTTTGAAAATTACAGACAGACGAACAGACACAAAAACAGACACATCAACAGACACACGAACATACAGGCTTTTCGTCGTCGTTCGATTTTTCTGTATCAACGACCCACAAAACATTGGTTTCTGGCAACACGAGTTAAAGGATTTTTTTCTACATTTCACAACATTAGTTAACCCTTTTTACGTTACCAGGACCCGGCATTAACAGTTTCCCCACAGATTCTCAACAATAATATTCGAATGTTGTTGAAATAATGCCTTTATTATGATTTTCCTATAGATTTGTTAAGAATACTAAGTAAAGAACAGACGATTCCTTTCTTATTGTAATTCATTTCATATTGTTAATAAATCTCTTTTTAATATTTACTGATTATTTCACCTTGGGAATTGATTGAAAATTTTCGTTGAATAGAAACAATGAAAAACAATTTTTTCTTCCTTTCTGGTAATTATGTGGTAAGAAGAAAAAGTATTGTAATCATGCGCCGGGAGACGGGGATTTTTCGACAAAAACCTCTAAATTCCGATCACTGGTCACGACAAAAGTAGATAAATTTTATTCTTGTATATAGTGCATTACGTCAATACGTTTGTAGACACAATCCATGTTTTGTGGGTCCTTGTTACTAAAAAATCTAATTTCGACAAAACGTCTGTTTGTCCGTCTGTAGTTAACACAAGCATCTAAACGCCGCACGTTCTTTTTAGTCAAATCTGTGATACATGACATTAAAATCATCTTTGTGAGAGACAAAAGTTATAAGAGTTTCTGTGGTATAGCAGGTAAGCGCACTGTTGGAGAAGCTTAGGCACGTAAGATCGAATCTCATCCACGGCGAATAATTTTTGCGGGTAGAAACAATTTTGCGGTTAGTTGTATAGTTATAATCATTCGTATCCATTATAAATATCACATAAAGCATGTGTTTTGAGGCGCAACTACTTATTTTAGTCTGTTAATGTCTTTAAGAACCACGTATAAATATGCCCCTATTGCGATTCTGGCTTCAGCACGTCTGCATGCCCGCCCGTGTTGAGCTCTAGCGTTATCGCAACTTTCGTCTGTGACGTAATTCAACCTTGGCCATAGTCGCCGAAAGATAAGACCGGCAACGACTTCCACAGAGGGTTCTAAAGACCACGGCTTCTGGTTGAAAATATTTCTAAGTCAAATGAGCTATGTAGTTGCGTGGGTTGTAATCGTTTGGGTTCTTATTGCGAATTTGATACCTTTGACACATGTAGAACATTCCTCTAATAAAAAATCTAAGTGCAATGAATATCACGTAACTATTCTTTTCGTAATAAGTGTGCTTGGACAGCGTGTTGAGAAATATCTGTGATAGCACAGTGCGGTCGAGCCAGACCTGCGGACTACAGGGATCCGAGTTCAAATCCCAGTAACGCTGGAATATTTTTACCTGCACGTGTAAAGAGAGTTACGTAATGCTGTAGGAGGAAGTGTCGAAATTTTCACAGAAAACACGTTTTGTAAGTAGCTAGTTCGAAAAAAGTGGATTGTTGGTATTGTTCTTTATTTTCTATACACAAGGCTGTCAAAACGCTTGTTTTTTGAACCCGAAAAAGTGATTTTCCAAAAAACCTCTTTGTGAATCCGTCTTCGTGTGAGTAATTCTAGAGCCTAAAGTAAACACGATTTTCACCAAAATGGATATTCCTTGAACGATCTGGCTAATATTATGAATCTTCGAATTTTAAACGAATCTTTTAATTTTGAAGGTACTTTACACCAAACCCCATCATATTTACATAATTTCCTCAAAAAGAGCTCCAATTTTTCTGTAAATCTATTCCTCGAAGCACAAGATGTTTAAAAGTCGCGTACGTTCAATTTTGGGCGAACGATCTGAATTTTCAAAAATTGCAAACAAATACCTATTAACATTGTCGAAAACAAATATTAACGCTAGAGATTTTTGTTTCATGAAATCTCTTTTTAAAAAGAGATATTAAATTAATGTAAATTAAACTCTCCACTCTTTCCTAGTAATGATCCACTCTTCACTAGTAATGATTGCTGCTATTGGGTCTAACCGCTTCCTTATTCTTTGGAGGGCTACTGTTTTTTTAAACTTTTTTTCGAACAGTATTATCTCAAAAGTACTGGATGAGAACTGTTGATATCTGGAGTTGAATTGATGGTGTTAGTTCCTATTGTAGGCCTGGTTCCTTGTGATTCCAGTGAAAAATCAGTAACTGCACTGAAACAGCAGAAACTTCCGCCAATTGATAATCATAAGTGAATCACCATGTACTGGGTAGGGAGGAGAACGAGGAAATCTATATGAATTGTCGCCTGGTCTTTCTTTCTCAGATAAACACTTGGATAGTTTATCAACATCAAATCGGAATTTTAGCGTCTTTGATGTAATATTAAACATAAAAAAATTCCTTCCAGTTGTCTGCGTGTTAATTTTTAGTGTATCAAAATAGCCCCGACACCCGTATTACATTAGCCTCTTAAGTTGTATCATATTAGCCCCACAAATTTGAGGCTGTATATATCATGACACGATTAATATTATTGCATTATTTTAACGCAGAAATGAATATTAATTGTTTCTTAATAATAACCTATTTTCAAAAATATCGTGTCATAAAAATAACGAAGTAACATCAAAAGATTTATATCACGGTGGTAAAGTTTTTGACTGGAAAAATTAGGCATTTTAGTTTTGATTTTTTTCCTCCCAAATATTGTTACATTCTGAGTGTTTGTTATATGGTCATTATAATAGAATATATTTCCTATCATTTGTCATTTTCTTGTTAATTTTGACAATAAATAAATAACTCTTAAAGTGTAATACATTAACCCCAATTTTCTACTGTATAATATTAGCCCCGACTGATCTTTATAACATTGTCGAAAAACAATATGAACGCTAGAGATTTTTGTTTAATGAAATTTCTTTTTAAAAATAGATCATGTATTAAGATAAATTGAACACCCTGTTTTTTTTTTAAACTGCAAATGCTTCACTTTCTTTTCGCATCGGAAAGGAGGTAGTCTTGTCGTGTACCTGGTGGTGAGGGGGAACCGTGTCAGGTGAGTTAACTTTAAAGACCCGAGTTCGAATCCCGACGAGTAGAAAATAGTTTCTGCTGCAGTAGGTCTTTTTTTGTTGTTTCTTTTTTGCAGGTTCACATAGTCCGTATTGAATATTGCATAGCAATTACGAATAATACGTGAAAATATATGGTGTTGAGGCAACACTTGTTTTGAACATAAAACACTTTCTAAATAGTATGTATAGTAAGATAAACTTTATTTAGGTGAGTAAACTTAGACCATTCACTTTGATTCTCTAAATTAAAACTTGACGTAACTGAGAACAGTGTCGTCATAAGAGTTATTACGATACATATATCCTTTATTTTTAAAATCTTAGGCCCCGAAACGCGCCTCAAATTAATTATTAATATAAAAGTAATAGCTATTTATATATAATATAATTTCATAATTATTTCCAAAGAACCGGAACGCCGTTCCGTTGCGTACCAACAGAAATCAAGCCTTTTATATACAGGATATTCGGGGAAGAAATGTCGAATCTTCGAAAAATAGCTGTTAAGACAATTTCAAGCTTATTTTGTCTAATAAACTACACGGATATTCCAAATGGCTAAGCCGCAATAAACATTCAAAAGTTGGTTTGGATATATGTTTTCTAGGCAACTATTTGCGTTGTAGAAGCATATAAACACTTCATTAATATCTAAATTGTTTATGATTAACAAAATAAATGAATACATTTGATCAGAAAGAAAATTAACCTAGAAATAAAAAAGCACCCAATTTTCACAGTTCGCCTGCTTTTTTATTTCTCGGTTAATTTTTTTCTGAACTAATATATTAATTTATATTGTTAATAAAAAACATGTTACATGTTTCTGGTCTGTTTACATGATTCTAGAATGCAAAGTTTTGCGTAGAAATCATATTTTCAAACCAACATCTGCGTGTTTATTGCAGCTCAGCCATTCAAAATATATATGTAGTTTATTAGACAAAGTATGATTAAAATTGTTTAAACAGCTTTTTTCAAACTTTCGACGTTTCCTTCCCCGATACTCTGTATATCCATGCTTCTTTAAAACCAAAAACCATAATTTGCGTACTGACAACTAATTAATTAAACCCATGGCAGTATAATTGTTAACATAAGTACTGTCACACATCTTTCGCAGGATAAGGAGTAAAATTTAAAGAAAAATTATAGTTCATATGAATTTTGACAAATTGCGTCTTACTTTCTATGATATTCAAATGGTAACATTATATTACAATATTCAATTGGTTAACAATTTCGGCTAAAGAGTCTTATTTGATAATTCTCCAATTTCGTATTGTAATAAGATATCTTATGATACTCATGTCGTAAATAACTATTTGACAACTATTATGTTTAGTGTATGTGTCTAGCAGGTTTTGTATTATTCTGAGAAACTGGATCATACGAATCACGTTTACTTCGTTATTCACACAGGAGCACATGAATCTCAAAAAAGTATTTAATAATATAATCTTTACTGATGGATCAACGTTTTATTGATGATTTTAATTTTGAAAATTTTCATTAGTTTGGATGTTTAAATATAGGTATCACATGTAATTACATGTCTGTTAAACACGATAGCATTATATGATGCAAGAAACATTGTTTTTCGTTTGATCATTCAACTTCATCAATCACTCAAAATTACTTTAATTTTCTCTGCTTATCAGTTTTTTAATCTCAGATCTTCGATGAAGACATGAATCAAATAAAATCGTAGATATTTGAGTGTTTTAAAAATAATAACGTGAATAAATGCTTATATTTATTGAATTGGTTTTATAATAACCTGTAAAAACATGGGTTTTCTGTTGGTGTTGGGGATGTTGAAAACATTCCAATAGTAAAGGCAATGTTAAGCTGGTGACCTTTAACATTGTTTATTTGATATTTTTCTTAGGGATAGTTTATAATGGTTAAACGTTTTCAAAGAGTGCACATTTGATACCTCGAATGGCCCGTTTCCGTTTAATAAACCGCTACGTTCTCACTGTACAGATGGTCGTGCAAAATTCAAGGTTTTGATAGATTCGTAGAATGGTGGCCAACAAACCACCTTCGAACTCTTGACGATACTGAAATGTAGTCTGTGTTGGGAAGGTCATATCACTTGACCACCAAGTTCGTTCTATGTATTTTCACTGGGAAATGCTTGTGCATTGATATTTACTAAACTGTAAACAAACGCTAAATCTCTTTGATTTGTTATAACATCTGTTTTGCTTTCTTTTAGTAATATCAACTCGTTTTACCAAATACGTGAGTTTTTTATATTTTTACACGCTACAATTATTTAATTTTACAAGTATTTATTGTCAAGCATTTAGGAATTCATGAAATTTCATTGAAACGTTCGCCAATCTAAAAACCTTTTAAATGTATATTAAATATATTAATGTTGTTTAAAAATATGTATTAACAATGCGTAAATTTAGCACATAAAGCTCTGATTTGAATATTATACAATGAAATCATCAAATTAACAGTTTTAGAAAGGAATGATAAATTGAATTGAAAATATTAACTTAAAGTTTATATACGTTTATTTAGAAATTTCTATACTTGTGTAAATATTGTGATGTGTGATTCTACTTATGTGATCTTTCAAAACACAAAATTGAATATTTCTGTATTTGAAAACCTTAACACTACCTTCATCCAATCCAGTGCAGTTTATAGCAAACAGCTAAGCAATATGTTTCCCTATTTTTTAATGGTAATGGTTAAACAAGAGGAACAAATAGTTTCTGACTCTCGGTGTTAACAGGGGACTTAAAAAAATTAATAATACAGTTATTCGGTTGCTCAACACCCCTTTGATAGAAAAACAGAAACAATTGTTTGGGCGTAATGCACCTTGAAAAATATTTTTTTATAATCAATTTCTTTCCTATTTGATAAATATATCGACTTGCAAATTGTAGGACTTAAAAGAGAATATAAAAACCAAATAAAAGTTATGCTCATACTCGCCGTAAAAATACGAATTTAGCATAATTAAATTGGCCACAGAATTTGTTTACAAGCAAGTGCATTTTAAGCGTATGTGGCAGGCAAAAGCGCGGCATTGGAGAACTGTTTTTTCAGTATGCCCATCCCACGCTATTCTGCTAGCGCGAATGAATTAAGCGCAAACAAATGGGGTCTACTAAGATGTTAATTTCTTATAAACAATTACATATATCTCGAGAACGAGATATAATAGCACCGAACGGATTCCGGAATTTTGCATCACATTTAAACGCCATTCAGATTAGACAATAAAAAAATTTGCAACAATTGCAAATTTATAAACAATTTCCAAATTTTGCAAATCTAAAGTGGGGAGAGTCTCCCGATGTCCCAGAACCAAAAACAGCGAATTAACAATTTTGCAACAATTTATAATTTTATAAACAAATTCGAAATATGCGTTAGAACGGCCGGGAAGGCTCCGCAAATTGTGCCTGAAATGAATATCTCAAAATAGCAGTTTGTCAGGAGTTACAAATCGATTACTAAAAGTTAGCATAATTGTTGCTAAAATTATAAATATTTACTGGTCTATAGACAATCATTCTGGACGGAAAACCCCACTTTGAAATATTTTTTTCGTCGTGGCGTACGCGCAGGCAAACTATCTCCTTCGGCAGGGAAATATGACGATATTTCCGTCTCGTACGTAAACGAACTAGCCCCCTCCCCTGAGACAGCGTTCTTTCTGCCCCTTGGGATGTTGCACCAATCACAGACAACTGTGGTTCTACCTGCTAGCGATTGGTCAACGCGTCCCTGCCCTCCCCAGGCCGAGGGTGTCCAAGTTTGTCAACGCGGTGGAAGATAGAATTTTGAACGACATTTTTCTGAGGAGAGGGTACATTCCATCAATGCATCTTTTCTGTGCTCTGGCGTAAAATTGCGTTCATGTTGAATCATACATGCAATCCGATAATAGCTACACGGAGAAAAATAACGGTTGCAGTATACCCACAGATCCATTGCTCACTGTATCAAGGGGCAACGTGATAATATAGGCCCAACCAGGTTCACTGTTGCTGTTTCGTGACGGAGATAGTTGGAACGAAAAGTTGCATCGTAAAGAGTCCCTTGTTGCACTCCTCTGAATTCACCTTGTCAGAGTGCACGGCTAGAAGCTGCCGAGCCCAAGCAACCTTGTTGGAAGAGTTGGCTATCTGCTCGGCATAAGCGAGCAACACAGGTTGGAGGATCCAGCCTACCGTCATGACGCATCCGGGCGAAACTGATAGAAGGAGCCGGCCTTCCGTGTCGGCTTGCACAGCTTTACTGGTTGAAGGGCCAGCCGTACGTGTTGCCATATTGAAGCATTTCTTATTGGTGTTACAATTACTGATCGTTGACGGGTATAGGATGGGTTATACGTAGTACTTGCTATTAATAGAATATTCATTATTTTTGATTCAACAACAGATCTGTATATTTACCTACACAACCAGACACCGTAAAAACGGAAATAATTGCATAAAAATTATGCATTTAGTGATAATTAAATTTCACAATAGGCCTCAAAAGCCTTTAAATTCAGCAGTCTGACTGTTATTACGGTCAATATACATACATCAATTTGCCTGTATTGTTGAATGAAAGTTTTATATATATACATATATATTGTAACGCCTCCTTAAATGGAAACGCCCTGATAGAATGCTCTTTCGAGCTTGAATATCTCGGGGGGCAGGATCTTTTGGGGTATGAGAAAGTTACACACCCAGACACAAAATTAGATAAAATGACAGTATATTCTGTAATATGGCATGAGAAATTGTTCACACTTAACATTCAAATTCAGAATTAAATCAAATTTACAATACAACACAAAATTTACTTAACAATGTGCTCGCTATATCGAGTCTGATTCTCCTATCACCCGTGCACGGTTTTGCTAAGTTATGAACTTAATTGAAACTAGATTTTCCCATACTCCTGGGATTAATCACAATTACTTGTTATTCAAGATCTTATTGCTACTTTACATTGAATATTTCCTCGTTAGTAAATTTTATACAATCAAAAAAATGAGGAACTCTAATACAAATTTACTCAGTTTCTAGATCGAGTTCTATTGCAAGTATTACCGCTATACAAGGTAAATTTATGCTGTCGTGACACACATTTCAGGTGATTTTACAAAGTTTTAATGGTCTGGTTCTTCATTTCCCTCCTAAAATCCGGTCTCCCACTCTGTTTTACTCAGTTACAAATTACCTTTGCCGCCGCCCAAGGCCCCGGGTTACGCACCGCCGTCGTGTCGAAGTAGCTGTACACCGCCAGCCGCGCCGCCACTCGCGTTTCCCGATGTCCTCGAAGCCGTCTCCGCAGTCCGTTACCAGATTTTCGCACCAGTCTTCTAAGCTCTCGCCACCAGATCCAGGACACATGCACGCGTACTGCTCCGTCCCTTGCGTGTTACAGCACGTGTCGCTCCTACCAGGGCGTTGACTATGATATTGTTCACAATCACGTTTACTTTACTTTATGCGGCCTCGTTGTAATGTTAACTTGCTTTTTCTCGCGGTCTCTTCCATATATATATATATATATATATATATATATATATATATATATATATATATATATATATATATAATGAATATTCTGAAACAGCATATACCTAAAAATAAAATATTAGAATTTAACATTAAAATATTTATTTAGTAAACTAAAATTTGTGTAAAATAACATAACTCACAATAGAATGAAATATATTGACATAAACTTAATAGCTAACAAATGATAATGAAACATTGATGTACCACTTAATCATTTATGTGATCAGGTGGATTAAATACACAAGGAGACCAATAACCTGTTTACAGTCATTAGTAATTATTTCAAAAATATTTTATAACTGTTACAAAATTATTTTAAAAACGGTTTTATAACTGTTTCAAAACTATTTTAAAACTGTTTCACAAGTACATTTAAATAGCAACTTTTATTACTGATCCCCAAAAAACAAATTTAATTCACATTTCTTTTATAAAAACGCCAAGATTTATTTAAATTATGGCTAAATATGTAGCTGAAAATTATTTTCGAATGTATTTGTTGTTTATTTCTTTTAACCTTTCTTTTTAAAAATTTAATATTCTTGTTTTATGTTTATATTAATTTTGGTTATTAAAAGTTCAATTCTATTAGTCCCTTCATTATACTTAGGGTTCGTGCATTCACTAGCACAAAATTCATCTACATAAAATTAACACTTAGTTTACAATTACAATGAATTCATAAATAGTTTACATACTGTTAAAATCAAAAAAGTATATGGAAGAAATCACCAACATAAATCATATTTATATTTTTTACTTCTGTTATTTCAATTTTTGTAATCTAAATGTACAAACATACTATAAAATCAAATCAAATTAGTTAAATTAATTTAAAAACTGGAATTAAAATGTATTGCCCAGCATTGATTTACCTGCTGGGTCTGCAATTTGAATCAATCTCATTGCTTAGAAACCTCTTTGCCCATTTGACAATGAATAAGCTCATTGGCCTGCATTTACAAATCCTACACTCCCAACAAGTTAATGTCATAACTATTGTTATTATCACCTGAATGCAACAATAAAAAATTGTAGAGAAGAATGTGCACTCAATAACAGCGAATAAATATAGTGAGAGGTCGGGATAAATCATAATTTTAGTATTGTGTAAGGTGGGAGAAGACTCATCACTTTAGCGTGGGACGAAATGATTGGCCTTCATTTTATTGGATGAGTCAAATAATAAGTTTTCTTAGCAAATTAATAACCAGTTCTGAAGTGACTTTTAAATTTGGCAAGTTATTTTGTTAAATGCATACTTTTCTGGATTGCTTCAAAATTTAGGATTATATTCTTTGAATACTATTGATTAATTTCACACACACATAGATCACTACTCAGTATCACTGGTAACTGACGGTGATACAATGGAAGAGAAAATAATTAGGTGCAGACTCTTAGTCTGCTTGCATGCAAAAAAATAAAATAAAATATGTTATAAAACCATGTATATAATAAAAATGCATATTTAATTAAATTTTGTAAAATTGCCTATACCAATTCAGAAATTGAAAACAGCAGGATTACTTCTATTGAAGTCATTAAATATTGTTGAAGGTATTACAATGTCTTTGAAATTTGTGTTTGGGCATGCAAGTGTGACTGCTGAGGAAAAATTATAAAAACCAATAAATTCAAATTCAATTTAAAACTTCTATGAAATTTAAAGAAAAAAAATTGTGATTCAAGAGCAGAAAATGCAGAATTTGACCTCACATTGGCTCAGATTTCATCTTACAAATATGCTCCAATTACATCTGGTGATGTAGTAGAATGTTCAAAAAGATTCATTTCTCACAAAGGATAAATTGGACTGAGTAAAATTTTGAAAAATTGTTTAGTGTTCCTGTTTCAAAAGGCAATGAAAAAAATACCAAGCTAAAATTTGATTGTGCATGTTTTGTCAAATTTTATTTGGCATATGTATGCAGGTTTTAGCATTTTATAGGGCACGAGAATCATGTCTAGTAATATTGAATTGTTTTATTTCAAGAGGAAAGTATTTTATTCACTTGGCAAGGGAAATGTTTCACAAAATTATCAAGGTCAACACTATTACAACAGTAATGACATTCCTTTGCCCAAGAATCATTAACACAATCTGAGATATTTTTCTCTGGCAATTTTGATAGCCAAAATCTATGCATGTTTGAGAATGCAGTGTTATCCTTACTATTTGCCACAAACAGCACACTGTGGAGAACTCTAAATTATGAAAAACTTGAAACCTTTTTTCCTTGGGAACCAAAGTAAAAATTAATAATCTTTCAAAAGAAAATTACAAATTGTCACACTCCATGAACTTGATTCAGAACTCTAGTTGTAAAACAATGTCCTGAAAAACCAGCATTTTGAAGTTAATGACACTTTTCTAGTGGGAATGTGAATTTTTTATATTACTCATACTCATTTGTAGTCATTCTGAGAGCACTACTAAATAGTACACATTGAAACTATAACAGAATTATAATACAAGTTATATTACCTAATGAGAATTTTAAAATAACTTGCCTGGTCAAAAATGATACACACTAAAATAATTGAACCATTAATATAAACACATTTTGTGAATGTTAAATACGAATGAAATCACAAAAGTCCATGATGCTTGCAAAATTAGCAAAATGTATATTGGCATCACCTTCAAATAGATGTTCATGATCTTGTTATAGAATGCAATAGCCATTTAGAATTAACAATATCCATGAATATCTGCATCGATGAACCATCACCTTTTTCAATGACCAATTTCCATCACCTGTGCCAAAACTACCAGAAAAATAAAATTAATACAATAGTAATTGAAAATATAATTAAAGTGACAATTATTGAAAAATAAAAAAATTGAAAGTGTTTTACAGCAGTTTTTGTTTTTGAGGAATGCATTATTATTTTGTTCAATTATTTACTGAACATGATAGTCTTTAGTCTCAATTTAAATACAGTAATCAGAATTCTGTACACTTATAACATATGGGAATACAACTCAACAATTAATTCTACAATTTCTAATTGCCATTAATGACACTTCAAGACTATTAAAATTATTTCAGTGAATTGGCAACATAATAAATATTATTTCTTTACATTTTAATACGAATTTGCAATGCTTAATTGAGTATTAAAAACTAATCAAATAACTTAAACTTTTTTAATAGGTACTTTTTTTACTATTAAAAAAGGCACAAATGAATGCAAAATAATGATTTTGGAAGCCAAGCCCTCTATATCCACGTAACAACATTAGAATTTGAATTGAAAGGATTCAAACCGATGATGTAAAACGAAATAATTGTTTATCTTGTTCGACATAAGCTTTTAGAGGAATTTCACAATTTACATTAAAATAACTTTGAGCTGGGTTAAGGGCCACGTTTTGTAGGTTATGTCCAACAGAAATGCATATAAACTAATATATGCCTTTCTATTATTACAACTCATGATAGAAATATATACGTACCTAAAAGTTGCAATTCCATTCCACCATTCTCTTTTAATCTTGGTTGACAATTCTTGTTTGATTTCAAATAGGCGGTGTAAATGAAGGTATCATTTTCTTTCGAACTTCATTCGCCCGTTTACTTCCAATGAAATAAGATTTTCACTTCAAAGAGTTATTTTAGACTCTGTAGTCTGGCACCTATTAAAAGATATCCACCAATATCCTTTAGATTATAATCCACATTGATGCAGCACGATAAGTTTCAATACGGTACTTACCAGTGAACTCATAGTACGTTCAACGATTTGCTTTGCCAACGACGTATTTTTCTACAATAACAAATTGAAAACTTTCACAACGATGCGCTTTTCGCCACTTCGAAGAAATTTTCCTGAAGGGCCAGTCACTCTCTTAGCCCTTCCAAAATGAACTGAATAGTATTTCCTCGCAGGCCGATCGGCGGCGTGCCGTTGCGGTCCGAGTCGCGTCCCACGCGCTTCCTCCTGACCGCTCCTGACCCTCTCCCACGTTGCTGCTGACACTCGGCTCATATCAGGTCCTTATCGCCCAGAAACACGCATGCTCTCCTTCGTTTGCAGTAGATTTGATGCAAGGTTAATTTAACAACCGATGGTTCAAATTAGTTCTTATGTAGTGAACTTACATTTGTACTTCTTAAATCAGGATTTTTCTTAGGATAAATGGATAATATTTGCGTTGCGGATAATATTGCGCAACTTCCTGTGCCCCCCCCCCACTTCCAAGAGCCCGCCGAGGGCCTGGGACTGGTAGCTGATAAATATATAACGTAATTAGTCTACCTTTCAACATTTATATTTACATGTGTAACAGCACAGACGGAGAATAATATAATTATTAAAGTTTGTATCAAACTTCGTTCCCGTTTTGAGCAGGAATGACAGATATGTTTTCTTTGCTTGATAAAGTCATAATTATCGCATCATGCTTCTATTACGTAATTGAAATATTGTGATATATATATATATATATATATATATATATATATATATATATATATATATATATATATATACACACACACATGTGTGTGTGTTTAACAGATGTTGAATGTTTTCCAATGTATATTTTCTTCAATACGTAATTAATCTGACAGGGTACCTGGCTGCTGTGACCAGCTAGTGCTTTGCAACATGATTAAGCTTGATAAGGCCGACAGGTCCGTTTATGAAGCAACATCAACCTCTCAGAAATCACAGGCCGGTTGGTCCATCAAGGTTGGTCTATCAAGGTCAGCAATCTTAGATACTGTTGTAACTAGGAAAGGGAGTAAAGCAACAAGGTCTCTGTTTCGCATACGAAGGTTTTGTGTAACTATTGAAACCTTGTTGGGAATTATGGTATCCTTTTTTTCAATGTACAGCAGATTCTCGTCACAAAGGGAAGGAAGGAAGAAAGAAAGAAAGAAAGAAAGAAAGAAAGAAAGAAAGAAAGAAAGAAAGAAAGGGTGCTCTTATGTGAAAACGCAAGATATTAAACAAAAACGGCATCATGTGATTTATAGGTGATTTGCGTCATCAGAAAAATTATCCGCGAAAAATATGAGGAAAGCTGAAGTCTGTCCGTCCGTCTGCCCGGCTTCTGTCCGCCCGCCCGCCCGCCGGCCGGCCCGCCTTGCCGTCTGCCCGCCGGATCGCAGTGCAGCCGATTAAGCTTTCAACTTTAAAATAACTATTATAAGGATATGTTAGATTCCACTATTAATGTATTGTGTATGAATCTAATATATAGTGAATTGCAGTGTTTCAAGAATGAACTGTTGAGACCGTGAAGGTAAAGGAATTGAAAATGAGGTTGTGGACCGAGCTTTCTGTCTGAGCATGGCATAAACGCGGCATTATCAAACAGAGCGTCGAGTGCCCTGCTTTTCGGCGATTGCTAGTGTTGGCATGTCGGAAGCGCGATCTTGTTCGTTCTAGCTTCTCTCTCAGCCGTGGCGCCTTCATGCCTCAAACTCAATGCCGCATTTGGCGTTCAGAAACCTTGGTCGAAATCGTGGGGGTGAAGGGGGTGTTATATGTTTGAGAAATTTCTCTATTTTACCCTCCTTATATTTCTAGGATAAATGAAGTGAAGTGCTGAACTGAGAGCTTTTTGTGAAGGCTTTTGTGTTCTGGGAAGCAAGAAGATGATTTAAATATTGTTTTAAAAATCTGTGAACACACTTAGTGCATGTATTGAAAATGCAGACAAATTTATCATTTGGAGAACAGATTCGACCATTTAGTCAATTTTTCGAATAACTTGGCGTTATCTCTTGGTAATGAAGAGGACAATCATTTGAGTCAGACTAGTTGATAAAATAATAATTTCTAGTAACACTGAGAATTGGTTTGAGGATAATTTTGAACCTTATGACGAGGGAAAATAATCATGAAAACAATCAATTTTAACAACGATAACGGGGTTAACGATGTTTAAAATACGATAATGTCTATCTGACAAGACCTTCGAAATTTCGAAACTACCTGCGATTCTTGAAGGAAATGTTTTACTCAAGGTTGGATATTGGTAAAGAAGGCTTTCGCCATTTTCCCTTCACAGGTAATGGTTTGTACAGGAAAAACATACGATGCCATTGTAAGTGCAAATGGGTCAGCGCAAGCGTGTCATATTTTTACGGAAAAAAAACAACAACAAACACTTCTATCGTTAAATCATCAATAAACTTTTCTAAAGTACATCGTAATATATCCTTAATTTACGTATTATATTCCGTATATCCCTAATTTACGTAACTACTATTGGTAGGGAGGTTCGAGATTCGGGCGAAGTGCCAGTTTGAAGATCGCTGGTCAGAGCTTTCCTAAGAACGTAGTTGTGAGCAAATTGGCTCAAAAAAATCGAAATAGTTGAAGTAATTTGAATGCAGATTAATACACGATAGATTGACATCCCACTAGCGTTCGAGTTCTTCGATACTATAGACATACATGTTGCCTTGTTCAGATTTAGAGAGATTTGTGTATCGAGCAGGTATGCAAGTTTTCCGAATGTAGATGCACTACCACGCGCGGCCATCTAGTACTTGGGTTCTTCGATTCAGTAGACATATGTATTGCCTTATATTTAGCATGGTTCTGTATCTATCCGACACATCCGAGTTTTCGGAATATGAGAAATCAGTTTACCCTTCCTACAGAAACGCTGTAATGTATTTTCAAATATTTCATTTTCATTTTTCCATCAATTCGTGTGAATTTATCCACTTTGTTATTTTCTCTCAATTTAACATTTGTATAGTAGTAAATCGGCAAGAATCGATGTTGGTTGACCACTAAATCTTGATTTTCTTGTTACTGTTTCTGTCAAAATGTTCAAGTAGATAAGTAGGACTTAAAAGTTTTCAGTTATGAATCTGATGAATTGTTAATAAAATGTCAACTTAAAGGAAAGTTGAAGAAATATTGGAATTAAACGGGCAATTTAACGACCTATTAGTTCAGAAACCAATGCTGGGGAGTCGGTCGCACTCTCCTATATGCTGTTCTGACAGTATTAACGAATGGGAAAACGTAACAGATACGTTTGGTTTAATAGCCCATATATGAGAGTCTCTCGCCTCACCACTGCGAGTAAACAGTTATGAACCAAATCCGTCAGCTCTTGGTCTTCTTGAGGATATTGGTGCTTAACCAGTTCGTATTTTGATCATTTGTGCCAGATACGTTTTTGTTAAATCTGCGGAACTTGTACACTGAAACGCGCACGTGAAGCGGTAAATCTGGGGTATGCGGGTGCAGTGGAGATGCAATTAAACACTAGACACCCCAACCCGCACGGGTAAAACTGTGCGTCTGTGGACGCATTAGAGATGCAATTAAACACTAGTCACCCAAACTCGGCCGCGCAAAACTTGAGTTTCTTGGTGCGCGTTCGACAGGCAGTTACACTAGTCATCCGAACTCGGATGGATAAAACTGAGCGTCTGCAGACACATTCGAGCTGCAACTGAATACTATACACCCAAATCCGGACGGGTAAAGCGGAACGCCTGCGTGCATTCGTGGCACGGGTAAAGACGATGCGGTAAAAGCTGATGGGATAAAATTGAGCTTCTGTGGTTCTCGTAACATGAGTCGCCCAAACCCGGACTGTAAAGATGAGGGTCTGTTAAAGCATCAGAGACGCAAACACTAGACGCCCTAACCTGTAAGTTTAAACCGATGCATATGTGGGCGAATTCGAAAGGTTAAACACGGACCGCTTTGTATAGTACCGTTGGTCAGTATTCACGGTGTGGCCCCGGCACTTCCCCTGGCGGGCGTCCGCGAAAGCGCCCCGCGCATGCGCCGCGAGGGCGCGCCCGTCACCCGCCGCGCCTCCCCGTCCTCCGACGTAGTCGTCGTCGTGGTCCGTGTCCGTGCGTCGCTGTCGTCCGGCTGGCGGAGGTGGCTCCTGGCTTCGCATCCCGGCGTGAAGGCCGCCGCCGCTGCTGCGCACCCGGGCATGGCGCCGCGCCGCTAAAGGGAGCTGCGAGGACGCCCGCGGGACGCCGCTTCGCCCCTCGGTGGGCTCCGCGCTGCGCCGCGACGGGACGGGACGGGACGGGACGGGACGGGACGGAGCAGGGCCCGGGGTGGGCAGGCGTGCGAGGGCCTTCGGTGGATGGGTGCGGTTTCGCGTGGGCTAACTTGTGCGTGTGTCCGCGATGTCGCCGCAGCTTGTTGGGTTCTGCCCCTGATGTGTCAGAGTTTCTCCCTATTGATTTTCTCGGCTCCGCGCCGCTCCGCCGGGAGCGAGCGCCTACTGCGTAGCACTCGCCCGCGGCCGCCGGAAGCCCTCGCTCCTTTGGGGGATGGATTTGGTCATTTTATTGAGTTGTAAAAAGTGTACGGGGATATGTACACACACACACTTTTAGTTCGTTCTCGCGTACATTTGGTACAGCTACGGCAGACAGGCACGGAAACACTTGCCTCTGTTATTGATTGCGTCGGTTTTAGAAGATAGTTGCCTTGAACTCTACGTATTTTTTCTGAAATAGTTTCCAAATTAAGAAACATCTGGAATTTAATCAGTCGTCTGAATAATGGCTTCTGAAAACATGTCGACCTTTCCAAAACAACACCATGCGTGTATAGCTAAATTCAAAATAAACAAAAAAATGAAAACGGTTACAGTAATAGTATTTTATTATGTACATTACTAGATTTCTAAAAATAACAAAACACAAAGTGACAACTTTTAATTATTACAACACTGAATTTTTGTGAATACAAGAACAAGTATTTGCATTTTCATTCGTAAATGACGCTTACACGATTATCCTGTAACGTTTAGACAAGGCACGAACTGCCTCTGGAAACTCTTTTGCAATTTCAGATTTGTTGTGAATCAATTTTGAAACACAGGTAAATCTTAAAAGTGGTAAAATATTGTTTTTATTGCTAATTATTCTTTTTAAATTAAATACGAGTTTTATTTATTCTGTTAGAATTGCAATTAATTGTAATTTTAGTGAGTATGCATTACTATTCTTCCTAAAAAATTTGTTTTGTTAGAACTGTAGAAATTGAGAATAACAAACTTTTCTTGCTGTTAGTTACAAGTTTAAGATATTTCAAGTTAATGGTCTCTGACAAACTCATTTTCAATCTGTATGATATTCAATCACATGATAATGTACTAATTAGTATTTGATAAAGTTATTTTGAAAATTAAATACTATTTGTCAAGAATCCTACACATTGTGTTAAACGACATTGATTTGATGTATTTGGAGATACGTTTCATGTTCGAAGTATACAATTTGTGTTGTCAATAGCATTGATAGCATTCCTCTGTGTAGAATAACTGGGTTGATCAAAGGAGAAAGTGGTGAGTAGAGGAGAGAGAGTTCATTAAGCTGGAACGAGGTGAAGCTCTTTTACACCAGTCTTTTCTACACGCGACTTCCGTGACTTTTTCTGCGACTTTTGTAGAGCATTTCTTCAGATCTGAGGCCAAATTATCATTCTTCTTATTTCTCAGGACCAGATTTTCTTCCGTATCGGTAGTCTAGTTTTTTGCGTATGAAAACTACCCATGGACCTCTCCCGCATTGCAGGTTCTGAGGAGAGTTATGGTGATATTTGCAAAAGACACATTTAGTAATCACGTTCCATTTATGACGTAAGCTAGTCTCCGGTTTTAATTTTCCTGCACGATTTTATTGCATCACATTTATTTTTTATTGTTCTTTCAATAGTTTGTTCAAAGACCAGAGACAAATATTCTACTACGGCAACAGCGTTGTTCAAATTACTTTAAACGTACTTTTATTTTAATTAAATTATTCAATGTCATTGCATTAAACCATTCTAATCATGTTTGGCGACCTGTTAACCACCTGTTAATAATTAACAGGTGGTTATCATTTTCTGCTGTAAATTCATGCTAATCATTTTCTGCAATAAGTTCCATCTGTAAATGAAAGATCTTTACTGCCATTTTGAGTTTCTAATTCGGAGGTCATTATTTTTTGTGTCATTTAGTAAATTTGCTAAAGCCGTTTGTCGAAGTTATTAAAAGTTTATCGACGAGAGAAATTACTTACTTTATCCAGATGTTCAATACACCTCTGTCATTGGCAGATCTATGTAAACTTGTATGCTGTCAAAACTGTAGTATTGTTGGACGAAAGTCTAAGAATGATGCAAGTTTTTTGTCGCAATTCAGTACACGGAATATTTTTCCAAACAATATTGCATTTTGAATCAAAAACTTTCAAAAATTCTTTACTGTAACAAAACCGTTCAATACTGTTATGATTTGCGATGACTGAACTGCCTCTGGAAGTTTTACATATTTCTACATGCACAATGCAACCACGAATAATATTTCTCCTGGGATCACTTCAGTTCTTGCGTGAACAGTCAAATGGTCGTGTTGTGGTCTCAAAATAAAAATCCATTAATTATTTTTACAATTCACGCCCACCATTAGTCTCTGACGTATTAGTTGTGTTGTTTTTTTTTAAGAGAGGAAAGTTGTCTTATGCATACTTTACTTAATTGCGTTTCAACGCATGATAGTATTTTGGAATAGGAAGACATCGGAAGTATTATTCTTGTTTCTGTTGACATTATTGACCCGTTTCTTAAGACATTTTTAGGATATTAATGTTGATTTGATGCGCATTCTACGGTCTGTCCAACCCCTGAGAGAAAATCAGATGTAAACAAGTGTTTAAAGTACGCTTTCATCGACTTAGACCATTCTGGACATGTATTTCCGATGTTTTGTTACTGAAAATTTACTTTGATTGTGTCTGAAGACTGTGCATTGATCATTGACATAGCCATTAATAGACAGCGAATTTTTAGGTTTTAATATGTACGTTTTAGGTGCCTAAAATAGGTTCATATAATTGTCACCTTGCCCGTCACCCGGTCGGGGTGACCAATTCTTTGAACTAATTTAATTATTAAAATAGGTTCTTTCAACATCTCAGTTAGGATTTTTAAATGGTAGAATAGGCACAAACAAAGCAGAAAACTTACAAAAAACACGTTTTTACAATTTACTATATTTATTTCTCAAAGATAAAAAAATCAATATTATGAAGAATCATTGTTGCATATTTTGCGATAATACTATTTGTGAACAAGTTTGTTTGTCCTCTAATTAGAATTATTCGTACCGTATTTTGCTTTACATGAAAAATAACTAATACTTTCTCCAAGTTTTCAAGAGAAAATGAATATCTCTTAGTGGTCAAGATCACCTTTCTTCCGCGGAAATTCAATCGCTGTATCACAGAAGCGGAGGGAGGCTTTTCCACAAAGTCAGGAAGTAGTGGCATGGAGACTTTTATCGCAAGATCCGTGTCCTGTATATTCATTTCTGGCTTTCTTACAGATTAACGGAACTTAAAATTTATGTCATCTTTGTCTGTTGTGCCGACAGAAGAAAAAAGTTGAAAGAAGCCACTGACGAAAAATATTAGAAAACGTAGTCTCATTTTAGGCTTTGAAAAGTAAAATAGGCGCAAATAGCATTAAAGTTAAAATAGGTTCTTTGAGGCTCTATAAAATTGACGTGTTTTCGTTCATATAATCTTAAAATATATTTATAAAACTTAATTTAGTACAAGGTACCCAGAAAAAATAGGTTTTTGCTTAAATATCCGCGTCTAGTCATTTGTTACATCCACCGCGATCCTTCCTTCAGTGCTATAGAATACGTCCCAATCCCATACGATACTGTACAGCTACAGTATCTAACATTCTTATTCGTACACTCATTTAGCAACAAAAACGTTATCATATCTCTTCGTGAAATATTTTAAAATAATGTCTTTGTTGAAATTGTGCACCAGTTGCATTAGCAGCAAATATATAATGTTAATAAAAATTATTACATGAATGTTTAACATAATATTAATATTGAATAAAACAAATATCTTTCGTTACAACTTTGCTATTCGTACAGTCGAAGTGAATGGCAATATGCAGTTCTTCCACGTCAAGTTGCTTGGCCCTTGACGGTTTTCCAAGATCTCAATGCCATCTGTAGGGATAGTTCCGACAATATGCAACAGTCGGCATCGAAATGGCCAAGTAGGAGGAGGTCACTTCCAAAGAGAGAGAGGTAATGGTCAACTTGGCACTTAAGGGCTATTCCTTGCGACAAATACGTCGAATAGTTAACAAAAGCCACTCTTCTGTGTAATACATTGTAAGAAAGTTTCGAGAGGAAGGTTGTACGAAAAATTTGCGACAAAAACCAAAGGAACGTAGGTGAAATGAACGCGAGAAACAATTCGTACTTCAAGTTCGTAAACATTCTCGGTTAAGTGCTCTTCAATTACGTATTACGTGTCTTAGTGTAAAACGATGATGTCCGATCAGGCTGATCGTCGTGTTTTATGGAAGAATGAGTTTTATGGACGAATAGCGTGGAAGAGGCCTTTCGTAAGCAGGGAAAATCGCAAGAAGAAACTAGCATTTGCCAGGGAGCATTTGAATAAGAGAGAAAATTTTTTGGACAGTGTAATTTTGTCTGACGAATGTTAAATAAACCTCTTCGGGTCAGATGGGTTACATTGGGTCTAGAGGAAGCCAAATACAGGCGACTTGTTTCATGATTACAATTTTCACGGTGAAGTATGTTGGTAGATCAGTAATGTTGTGGGGTTGTATGTCTTCTAAGGGGGTTGGTACGATCCAATTCATTGATGGAATCATGAATACCAAAGTTTATTTCGACATTTTGAAAAACAATGTAAAACAAAGTGCAGAGAAAATCGGCTTGCCACGTGTTTACCGTTTTCAGCAGGACAATGACAGTAAGCACAAAGTCCCGCTCAATATGACTTGGTTAATATGGAACATGCCAACATTACTCCAAATACCTCCTCAAAGCCCAGACTTATGTCCTACAGAGCATTTGTGGTCAATTTTAAAGAGAAAAGTATACAAAACTGTCATGAAAAACAAAGAACTAAAACGTTTTGTGGAAGCAGGATGGAAGAAAATAAAACTTACAACTTGCAATAACCTTGTTCTTTCCATGAAGAAGCGATGCATTGCTGTGATAAAAGCCAAGGGATATGCAAAAAAATACTGAAACCATAGTTCTCTTTCTTTTATTATTTTTTATTTTGTGTCATTACTTCTAGTGTACGAATACCGAAGTTGCACAGAGCTGAACATTACTCTTTTTATTTTTTTTAATTTAATATACTAACTTATTCTAATACAGAACCTATGTTTTTCAGTTTGTAATGAGATTGTTTTTCATTTTATGACGACTGTTTTTGAAAAAACTTCAATTTGACGTAAATAATTAAAAATTACCTTGTAAAAGCAATGTGTACGAATAAGAATGTTAAGATTCTGTATCTTCTCGAAACAAACCTGGGGTGACGATGACCAATGGAGGGAGCGAGCGTCCTCGTGTTTCGGAGGAATACTTGGTTTGCTTACTTTTTATAGAGAAACGTCGATAATCCGGCTTAATTGGGTACAGACCCCTTCCAGATCAAATTGACCGAATTTTCTAAATGAAGTAAGGGTAAAAGGGTCGGTAGTCATCTACAACCCAAAACTTGCAAAAATAATTCATAATCAATAATAATAATGTAAGCATTATAAAATTAATTAAATGGAAAGGAAAAACTCACATTCAGCATACGTTGAGGTGTAAATAATTTATGTACATTGACACCTAAAGCAGGATTTTTCGGACTCACGATATTTTACGAACGTTTTGCCAGCTTAAGTAGCCAACTTTTAATCACGTAAGTCGTTGATCTTGATTGCATTTTGAATGGCCGCCATCTGCACAGCATTCCACACATGCTTTATGTTCGTGATTAAGACGATAATATAATGACGCTCGCGCTCTGTGCGCCGGCGCGTGAACGCTGCCTCCCGCGCGCAGGTGACGCCAGGAGCGGGTGACGGCGAGGGCGTGGGCGGCGGGCAGGCAGACGGAGCCATGGTGAAGGTGGAGGCGGTGCCGCCCGAGGAGGCGCCAGTGGCGGAGGGCGGGGCGCTGCCGCTGGCGATGCCGCTGGGCGGCGTGGGCGTGGGCGTGGGCGTGGACGGTTGCGGTGTGGGCGGCGGCGCCACGACGCTGGCCGGCGCGCAGGACACCATCTACCTCTGCAACTTCCGCGTGTCGGTGGACGGCGAGTGGCTCTGCCTCAAGGAGCTGCACGACGTGGAGTTCTCAACGGCGCCCGGCCCGGGCGACCCTCTGGGCGCGCCGCTGGACGACGACCTGGCAGCTTCGCCCACCTCGCCCGACGGCGCCCGCCCGGCGCTCGGTACGCCCCTTCTCTTTGCGTTGACTTGGTTTCTTCTCAGGTTCATCTTAGACATCTTTCAAAGTGTTTCAGAATTGTGTGAATGCTTTGGCTGGTATTCAAATAACAGCTTTATGAAACTGATTTATACGCAGTGTTTGAGGCTGCTCAATCAAAATCAATTCTTTTTGATGTTTACATACATAATATAAAAATCCCGAAAGCAGAGTTTGAAAGATTCAATGAGTTAGTCAGTATTCATATCAAGAGCTCTCCTATGATAAGTTATTCTTAGGATTTCAGTTAAATACTATTATCCCAGATGTTTCCTTCGTGATTTCGTGTGTATATTGCCATTTCATAGTTGGTCTAATCTACTCGTAGAAATATTTCTCATGAAAAATTCATGAGAATTCGTATCTCATTTCCTACATAATAATCGTTTGAATTCTTTTCCTAAGTTAAAATTCTCCCCCAAGAATATTCCTTGTTACTTCATGTTTCTCTCGAACAGACTATGAAATTACAGAAACAGCCAAACGTACTAAACCATCACAAATTCAAATAAATTCAGACTCTCACAAACACAAAACTTTGACGAACGCAAAACTCGCACAAAAACAATCACACGTACAAACACAAATTTTCGCGCGCAGCAACACACACAAACTCTCGCGCGCACCAACACACACACAAACTCTCGCGCGCACCAACACACACAAACTCTCGCGCGCACCAACACACACACAAACTCTCGCGCGCACCAACACACACAAACTCTCGCGCGCACCAACACACACACAAACTCCCGCGCGCACCAACACACACACAAACTCTCGCGCGCACCAACACACACACAAACTTCCGCGCGCACCAACACACACACAAACTCTCGCGCGCACCACACACACACACACACAAGCTCGCGCGCACCAACACACACACACAAGCTCGCGCGCACAAACACGCACACACACACAAGCTCGCGCGCACACACACACACAAGCTCGCGCGCACAAACACACACACAAGCTCGCGCGCGCGCGCGCACACACACACACACACACACACACACACACTTAACATTCGCGCGCACAAACACACACACACACTTAACATTCGCGCGCACAAACACACACACTAACACTCGCGCGCACAAACACACACTCATACAAACTCTCGCGCGCACAAACACACACTCATACAAACTCTCGCGCGCACAAACACACACACACACACATACAAACTCTCGCGCTCACAAACACACACACATACAAACTCGCGCGCACAAGCTCGCGTGTCATCGTCGCTAGCGCGATGCGTGAGTGCGATGAGTGAGTGAGCGAGCGTGCGCGTGCGCGTGCGGTGGGGCGTTGCAGCGCGCGACCCGGTGTTCATCGAGCGGCGCAACCTGCTCAACATCTCAAAGCTGATCGTGAAGGAGCTGATCGAGACGTCGCTGCGCTTCGGCCGCATGCTCGACTCGGACCACCTGCCGCTGCAGCACTTCTTCATTGTCCTGGAGCACGTGCTGCGCCACGGCCTGCGCCCCAAAAAGGGGCTGCTCGGCCCCAAGAAGGAGCTGTGGGGCATCCTGCAGTCGGTGGAGCAGCACTGCTCGGAGGCGGCCGACATCACGGCCAGCGTGCGCGACCTGCCCACCGTCAGGTGCGCGCCCTGCCTCTGCCTCTGCCTCCTCCCACTCTCAACGACACATTTGTCTTGGAACGGACCCTCAAACTTGTGTTAAGCGACCGCTGGTAGTTCCGTGAAACTACTGGGGCTAAAACAGCACATACTTTTTCGTCCCTAGTAACTGCTACGTAATATTATTAAATCGCAATTCTGGCACATATCAACACATCTCAGTCAGTGGGCGCTGGCAACAATAGGCGCATGCGGTAATTGGCGCTGGCAACAATGGTGACATGCTTTCGTATCAATTCTTGCTAAAACGTCATTTTTTGCCAGAAATATAACTTTTTCAGTTTTCATTGTTGTGGCTTCATGAAAGTTCTTATAAGGCGTCCGTTATGGAACATTATTGCTTGTGTTGCGAATATTTCCAGATATTTCCAAAACAGCAAAAATTAAGCCTCTTTTTAAAAAAGGGAACAAAAATGAAGTTTAAAATTACCAGCCAATTTCTCTTTTGTTAGTTTTCTCAAAAATATTAGAGAGGCTTTTCTATACGCGAATTGAAACATTTCTCAGGAAAAACGAAGCGTTTTCACACTCAAAACACTGTTTTATAAAATCAAAATCTACGGAAACTGCCATTTTTTTCTTTTATTAAAGATGTTGCTACATCAATGGACAAAAATTAAGAACCCATTGGGATATTTTTAGATCTTTCGAAAGCTTTTGACGTTATTAACCATAACATCTTGCTCTCAAAACTACCTTCTTATGTAATTCTTGGTATTGACCTAGATTGGATAACCTCGCACCTTAAACATCGATCTCAAAGAGTAGAAATACCGTACTGGCACGAAAGGACATTATTTACTTATCTTTCCAATTCTTTGCCAATCGAACATAGGGTCCCACAAGGTTCGATCTTAGGATCTGTCGTCTTTCAGTTGTACGTAATGATATGCCCTCATCTATTAAAAATGGAAGAACAGTTTTGTTTGCCGGTGACACGAATGTTCTTTGCAAAAAAGAAACAAATAATACAATTTCAGAAGTTTCAAGCTGGTTTTGTAATAACAAATTAATAGTTAACGAAGGAAAAACTGCGTTTCAAAAAAAAAAAAAAAAAAATGCGTTTCAAATCGGCAATCGTATGCTCCATTGAAAATGAACAATATGCAATTAGCTGATGTTTAAGGTAACAAAATTTCTAGGTCTCTCAATTCAGTCAAACCTCACATGGAATGTACATATAACATAATTAAACACTAAATTAAGCTCATTATGTCATGCATTCAGAATTCTTTCTAATTCTGTCAGCCTTCATGCAGCTCGTTGCGTGTATTTTGCAAATGTACATTCCCGCCCGAGATATGACATAATATTCTGGGGAAGCTCATCCTTTAGTGCCCAGACATTTAGTTTGCAAAATAAAATTATCCGAATAATGAAAAAATCCCATCCACGTGATCCCTGCAAGCCTCTTTTCATTGAGCTTGGAATCTTACCATTGCCGTGCCTATTTATTTACGAATCTGTAGTATTTGTCAAAACTGACTTACTTAACGGTGGGAACATATTTTCATGTAATACCGATATTTATAGTTACAACATACGACGTACAAATCATGTTCAAGTGTCAGTATCAACAGCTCAGTACAAGAAATCCACATACTATGTACACATGTACGTTACTTTACAACGCATTGCCAGGTGAAATTAAATAATTAAAAATGGTTCGCAAATTTAAGTTAAAAGAAAAATCTTTTCTGCTTCGTAACTGTTTCTATACAATCAGAGACTATACTGATCGTCGAAAAGAAAAATAATGTTTACTTAAAACAATGATATAGTATAATGAATTAGTGTACATTTGTATTATATTTTTTTTTTTAAATTGACAATATGCCTGTAACTAGTAATGTACTTCAGCTTGCGGGGTTTTTGTCCAGTTTCTCTGATCCATTGAGCAAATGCTGAGATGGCCCCTTGATTTGCTTCTGGACGTAAATGTAGCGTCACTATGCGCGCGTTTTGTTGAGCTTTTCTTTTGCTTGTAGTGGTAGTAGAGCTTAGGGTGAGGTTCTGTTTTATTAGCAATACAAAAAAATCAAATCTGCAGTTTATTTACCGTGACAAATAAATTTTCTATAACTCGGAAACGAAAATATCTTGGTTTTGAAATAATCTCTCGCTTTTTTAAATTTATTATTATTATTATTATTATTATTATTATTATTATTATTATCTTTTCCCGTGTCTCCAAGTTTATTATAAATTCATTCTTAATTTTTTTTCATTTTCTTGTAAGTGAAGACTTAAAAGCAAACAAATTCATAATTAGTCTCTTTATAATTATAAACAGAATTGAAACCGAAATGGAGCGAGCAGCTGGAAATCTTATAAGTTGCCAATTTTCATTTTATCTACTGAAAAATCGGTGTACGTATTCTTACAATCAGTGACAGTTTCTCAGCCGAGGAAAGTCCTTCTCACGTATTCTTTGAATTCTAATTAACAAATAAAATTTTTACTTTGATATTTTAAGGGTAAATTTATACCTTTTTTTAGTTGGTAACTATGATTAATTGAACTTGATCGAGTTTTCAACTACGCACGCGTTTAATCGAAGTGGAAACTACCGAAATCGCTCTCACCAGGAAACCCCAATTTTTCCTCCTGTCATGTGTTAATCGCTCGTATCTCATAGCGCTCCAGTGTCCACAAGAGGGACCTTTCTTACGGGCCGGAGGGAGGAGTGCGTCCCTTGATTATACTGCCATCTATAAAGGATTTTTAGTGAGGGCTTCAACTAAATTAAGGCATCCCGAGGCATTGCGATGCGATGAGTCAAGGGCAGAATCTGGCACATGGCGTTATTTTATAATGGGCAGGCGGAAACCCGGGTGAAGGCACAAATCGAATCTTTTTCTGTGATCCCATCGTAAGTCGACGTATATAATCTAATTTTCTGTATGATTCATTCATTTCGTTTCAAGAAGTTTTAGTTGTTGACATCTTTCCTGCTCGTAAAAAACATACAGAGCCGCTACTGCTTACAATTTTCCTGAAAACCTTCGTAAAAGGAGTCAATTAAGAAAATTGCTCGTTCGGTGGTCGGGAAGAAGGATGTTAACAATGGTACGATTGTATACAAAATATTGTAGCCTCTTTGGGACACTTGGAGAGGTGGCTCAGTGCATCAACTGATGTCATTGCAGTGCCTCTGACGGGGAGGTCCTAGGTTCGAGTCCCGACGGCGGCAGAATTTTCGGCACTAGCTTGTTAGCGTGGTCGAATTCAGTCACTGGAGGTCCTGGTCTCCTACAGTCTGGAGGAGAATTCTAGCGGCCGGCTGCTCCGTAATTTCCCGTGGTTTCTCCGATTAACACCAGGCGAATGCCGGAGCAGTATCCTAACAAACCGCGGGCGATCTTCCTCTTCCTTGTCCTATCCTAATCCCTCTCGCACACACTTCCACTAACGTGCACTAAACTACCACTATGGTGGCAGACCAGTCGGGAGCTTGGAGCTTTTTTCGACTAGGCGTTGCCCCGCTGGTGGGAGATACCTGTTTGGGAGAAATCCCGCTAGCCGACGGTAGGTCGGTGCCGGATCTCGCCATCCAGCGGGGGAAGATCACCGAAGAAAAAGTGTTCACTACACTTACGGGACTAATGACTTCGGTAGTTGACGCGCCCGGAATCATTGACAATCAATCTATCTCTCTGGAATACCACCCATATTGAACGACAACCCCTCTCAACAACAGATTTTTGTTGAAACGAACACTGAAACCCATGTATTATTTGTAAATCATGTGCCCTTGTTCTATGAATATCTTAATTAGAATGAAATATTCACTTTTCTAAGACATCCGTTGTCAAGTATTAGACCATTTTCTATTAAAAAAAGGATTCCCACTAACTACCCCTTTAAACGACCACTTTTTTCATTAAACCTACAGTGGTCGCTTAAACCAGGTTCACTGTATCTTCCGTTTGGAATAGTTCAGGGCAACATCTGTTGCCAGTGCATTGCCTCTATTCTGGAGAACAAGGATTCGAATTTCGACGGTGACGGATTTTCGACACTAGCTAAAAATCGAGGTCGAATTCAGTCTCATTCTTGTGGAAAATTCTGGCAGCTGGCTATTCTAATCGGTAGTTTTCCGTGGTTTCTCCGACCAATATCACGAGAATGCTGGATCGGTAGCTTATTAAACAAGCCATGGGCTGCGCGCTACCTTTCCTTGTCCCTTTCTCTTCCCTTACTCACCCACATAAGCTTACATTTAGATGCATTATTTTGCCACATATAACGGGAGGCCAGTCAGGAGCTTGGAGCCTGTTCCCGCTGGTTGAGAGACCTGGAGGGGAACACTCCCGCAAGCTACCTGTAGCTCGGTGCCGGATCGCAGCCGGTTCTAGCGGGCGTGGAACACCTAGACAGCATGAACCACATATACAGGACTAATGACCATAGAAATTGACGCGACCGGAAACTCGAAATAAACTACTCTTATTTCTACTTTCTTCCGCTTAACGCGGAGAACTATACAGTAGGGGCGGATCCAAAAAGTATTGGGGGGGGGGGGTGATTTCAGTTCGATCGTAATTCGCTTGAATCGCATAAACTCTCTACTAAAGAATTCGAAACGAGATGGTAAAGAAATCACCCTTGACCCTTTTCCCGTTGACACAGTGACTTCTAAAATTTACATACATTCAACAATTTTTTAGAATTCATAACTTTGCTATTTGGCATTGTGCTGATTAAGACTTTTTCTTTCTTCTGAAGTGCTGAATGTTGTATATCTCATCACCATAGAATTTTCCAACTTTGCTAGCTTTTCTGAAAATTAAAAGATGTCTAAAAAAATATATAATTTATTACTGAAGTGTTTCTCAGCAAAATGGCTCAGATATTGCCTTTTCACTGAACCAACCTCAGCTCTAATACTTCTAATAAGGGAAGCAGTCTGCTTTACTTCCTCAATCTTGGAATTGAGACCTATTAGAGGTCATGTTAATCCAAATGCCAGTCTGAAGGATTCTGGACCCTGAAGGAGGAAGTGAGAATGCAACACAGTGCAACCCTAAGTATCCGCCTCACCAGGCCTTAACCCTTCCCCTCCCCTTTTACCCCGTAATGGGTGGTTCATGATAAGACTGTAGCACACTAGTAATTGCTCAAGAGGTTAGACTAAAACTGCTGAAAATGTCAGTTTCATATCCTGAGAGAAAATACATTTTAACATCCTGGAGATACAAGAAGTCTACATTTTAAGGGAATATGAACTTGATCATCTAGGGCATAAACTTACACTTTGATCATAAAAGGCATGCCTATTACTGTATTCTGCCAAAAATACTCCAAAACTCAGTACAAACTTTTGTAAACTTGAAACATTCTTGTTCCAAAATTGCTTTTAGCTGTGCTGTCTCATGCCTCGGATAATCTGTAAAATTAAATATTTCTTTAAGATTCTCTTATGACACTTAAGTAAATTGACAAGCAGTCAGTTAAAACAAAAATTAGTGAAATTAAGATGCTTGTTCAAAAGTAAGTATTTTGAGTCAAGAATAAACTAATTTCACTCCTAATACTAGATGTATTGATAAACAATTGTGAAATGTTATTTCTTTTTAAGAATTAATAATATTGATAACATTAAATATTATTTCAGGACACATATGGGTCGTGCACGTGCTTGGCTGCGATTGGCGCTCATGCAGAAGAAGCTGGCAGACTATTTGAAAGTGCTTGTGGATCATCGAGAGGACTTACTCGCCGAATATTATGAACCAGATGCACTTCTAATGAGCGATGAAGCAGTGGTCATTGTGGGACTCCTAGTTGGCCTGAATGTCATTGACTGCAATCTTTGTGTTAAGGTGTGTTGGCTACTGCCTTTTTTTGTGCTTGTTGGGGGTGTTTGTATTTTAATCTATTTTTTAATCTTTAATCTTGTCCTTTTTTTCCCCCTTCATTTACCATCTGTAAAAGAAAAATGTCAACTGTGTTTTCCATTTGAAATTTCTAGTTTTGAATATTTTCTTCGACAAAGTTTTTGTGTTTCAAAAACTTTGGTATTAATTCTGCTTAGTGATGAGTGATACAAAGGTTTTAAAGTGTACAATTCTTTGCCAAAAAAGGCCCTGACTTAGTGTTGAATTTGATTTAAATTTGTATTGTGTTTAAATGTAGATTTAAATCAATAAATAATTGGAATAATGAAAATAGGCAAATCAGATGCGTCTTGTCCTGATTCACTTTTGCTTTTCTGTTGTTGTGTTATTGTTGTTGTTATTGTTATTATTATTATTATTATTATTATTATTATTATTATTATTATTATTATTATTTTGTTGACATTGCTTATAGTTGTTATTTCACTCATAGAATGATGTTTTTTTTTCAATAGGAGGAAGACTTAGACTGTCAACAAGGAGTTATTGATTTTTCCCTATATCTGCGCTCTACAAATCATAGTGCTGTCAATTCCCCTGAGGGAGAGCTAGATCAAGACAATATGACTATGGTGCTTGACCAGAAGAATTACATTGAAGAACTGAATAGACATCTGAAGTAAGTTCCCATTTTCCTTGTTACTATTTCTTGTAAAGTCTTCCTGTTTTCTTTCTTTAAGTCTAGTTCATTTAAAGAATAGTGTAATTCTCACTGTTTTGTAACCAGCACCTCACATGTTACATACTGAGAAATAATGTATGCATGAAAAGGGTGTCAAATGGGGACAGAACACAACCTTCTCCTCTTTATAGGGTGATGGTAATGATAATGATTCTCAGATTGAGGCATTCTGCATCATTGTGGACAAAATGACTTGAAGGCTGTGTAATACATTTGTGTATTTCTCTCTATAATTTTTTAATAAGAAAAAAAGAGACTTCTGAAAAATCAAGAGTAAGAAGAATTTACCATTATATTCATAAATGTTCTAACAGTGAATTTATTCACACATTGATTTATAGTTGTGTGTGTGTATGCAAAAGTTTAAGAAAATTTGTAAAGAACATGATATAAAAATAAATTAGTAATTGCAAAGTATTCAGTTTCTTAAGTCATATAGAGTAATTCTCTATCAATTATGTGAATTCTGAGAATCATCATTTTAATCCTAGAACAAAAACTTAAACTCTTTTCAGAAACAATTTCTTCTCGTGATTTGTATCTTTAGCTTTAACATATAATTTCTGAAATCTGTTAACACGTTATGCATGTTTTAAACCTATTTTTCCAAAAGATTCAAATATTCCTCAGTAATTTCTTCACAGAGCAAATGAATTGTATATTTTGTTACTGGGCCCAATCTGCTTTAAGCAGTATTCACAAATAGGAATAGAATATCTGAGGTTAAAGAATGCAATAATTCATCAAGGAAAGAGATAAACTTGCTATTCCAACAAATATATATTTCATTGCTCTGATTTTACAGGGTAAATGGTGTGTAAATTGCTTCTCTAGATAGCACACCGTAGCAAACATTTACTCATAACTGTTGATCAATGATTTTGAATTATTTAAAATGCCTTAATTTTGGAGTATTTTCATACACCAATTACCATTTTGCCCAGTTTAATACAGGTTATGTGAATAAATGATTTACTACTAAAACTATGAAAAATTATGTTGTCTTGTTTGTCCTTAGTACCACTGAACTCCAACGTTAGCTAATTACAAACCATTTGCAGTTAGGATTATAAAGATAAAATCGAACTATTTGGACAATAAGATAGCACGTTTAAGTTCATGAAATGTTTATTGTCTAAATACCCTGAAAGCATTTCTTGGGAGTTCAAGATTTGTTCCTACTCTTCCAATGCCAATTGATGTTTCAGTTCTCAAGTGCTGTAATATTTAGTTGATGCTGGAATGTTTAGTTTAGGGATGCATAACAAGAACCTATTGTTTTCTTGATTTGTCTATTTCATATGGTGCATTATTCATTCAGTCATGGTCTAAAATGCACTTCGAATCACTAACAACTTCTACAAAAGATGGTTTACCACTTGATTGGAAAATAACTAAAAATGTATTTTTACTTAATTTCAGAAAAAGTTTTTAATTTCTATTTCCAATTTATTCACATTGCTTATATTACAAATGCATTATTGCTTAGAATTTCAAATAAAAAATCAATGGAAAGTAATTTGCGTTATCTGTACAGTTTCCCATTTTGTGTTTTTTTAACACATTGAAGTTTTTAATGATTTCTAATTTGTTTATGCTTACATTGCATAAAGTTGAATGACTAGTACGGAAATAGTGAAAGTTCAGTCAGTACAGTTAACTGTCAAGATTTTTGTGCACTTTCATTATCTAATGTCATTATCTAAAGTTTATGAAACTGATCTCAGAAGCTATAAGAATTATTAGAACAAAAGTATACTTCATTGCCTTCTGTTCTGTCCTATGACTCAACAGCCCGCTACAGGCCTTGGCTGATGAGCGGTAACCCAATCTCCCAGTCATCGGATAAGGGGTTCATGTTGTTAGTATGAAGACATCCCTTCACCATATATTCTGGTCTTCATAACCTTAGGGTGGGCTTTCTCATTATCACACAGCAAAAGATACTGGGACATTTGTAAGGAAAGCGCAGTTATTATTTTGGCCCGTCATTGCCTTCTATTAACTGCAATCAGACCATTATCTTTTGTAGGATGATATTTTCAAAGTGAAATGAAAATTACAATACATTCTAATTTTTATGAAGTGGATAAAACATTTGATACTCATATCACACCATCTAATTACAACAAACGGATCTTCTAGCTCAGTCTTATGGCGTTGTTTGATAATTCTTTAATCTAGTGTTGTAATAGGATGTCTTACAATACTTGTTTTGTAAATTAATATTAAAAAGTCATGAGAATGTGTTAAGCGATTTTGAATTTTTGTAGTGCAACAGTTACAAATCTGCAAGCCAAAGTGGAAGCATTAATGACAACCAATGCCCTAATGAAAGAGGATTTAGCCATTGCCAAGAACAACATTCTGGCCTTGCAAGAGGAAAACCATTCTCTGCGTGTACGTGAACTGCCCCCTGGGGGAGAGAGCAGTCCTGTTGCCACAAATGGTGTGCCAGCCAACGATGAAGGGGGTGGCGGCGGAGGGGGAGGTGGGAATTCTCCCAGTGCAAAAGAGCTGGAGGAGTTAAGGGCCCAGCTGGAACAAGAGCGAAAGTCACATCAAGAGATAGAAAAGGAACTAGACTTGCAGGTATGCACATCAGATGCTGTGTCAAGCTGAAAGTTTCATTTCCCCATTTTTACTTCCTCGCATACAACATATGTAGTATGGTGTATGTAATGCTGCAGTGAAAACTGTGATTTTTCAGCAGAAATATTCATATTATAGATCCCTGGTACTGAAAAAGTGGATAATTCTTTTTCCTGTATGTGGTAAATTACTTGCTCTAACTCATTATGTAGTCAGAAACCATGTTTTTTGTGAGTCCATACCAAAAATTTGAATAGCTAATTAGGTTAATCGGTAACTTAACTGCTTAAGGTTTACTGTAAGCAGAATTTTCACCAAAATTGATATTCCTCTCTCAATTTGACTGATGTCGTGGCCCTTGAATTTGATGCCGATGTTTTAATTTTGAGGGTACTTTACATGAAGCCTCAAGGACATTTTCAAAATTTTTTAAATAATACCTCCAAATTATGTGATTAAACTTTGCCTTCAGATTATGTAAAATACACTTAAAAACTGGCACAGGTCTCAGCTTTGTTAAAATATCTGGATTTTCTAAAATTGCGGAAGCTCAACATTTTTCCGATGTCTTCCTTCAACTACAGTATTGAAGATAGAGATTATTTTCTCTGAATAAAATCTGTTCTTCAAATTTAGATCTTTAAACAAGGACGTACACCATTTTTTTCAAACTATAAATAGTTTTCAAATAATTTTGCATGAAAGAAGGGGATATTAAAAACAAGATTTTCTCAAAATTGGGTCAACATTTTTTCTTAAAACTTTTTGAATAGGTATTGCTTTATGCATTGAATAAGGTGACATAAACACAGTTTTGCTGCATTCTTTTGTTTTTTCAAAAATTACACTAATGTAATTTTTAAGTAATATCTCTCACATTGTTAATATTTACATTACCTGGGATTGGTATGCATTATTGCGTTTATAAGTACAAGTGATTCAAACTAATTCTTTTGAAGTTTTTCTCGAAAAATCAATACTCTTCTGTGAAAATGAGATCAAAATTCAGCATTTTCAGAAACACTTGAATGATATTTCCTCAAAGATGAATCCAAGTTTTTTCTTTAAATTTTTTGTATGGAATGTGCTAAATTCACTGAATAAAATGACACTACCAACATTTTGATTTATTCATTGGATTTTTTAAAATTACAAAAATATAATTTTTTGAAATGTCTTTCACATTGTTAATATTTACATTGTGGTACTTTTCTATACATTACTGCATTTGTGCGTTTTCAGAAATGCTCAAACAGGGTGGCCAGTGAACTTGGAATCCTTGAAAACCGGGATTCTTCGTAATTTTCAGATTTTGCCCCCAACATTTAGCACAAATTCACACACGTCATCGTGTTTAGTATAGTGCAGAATTCAACTCAGTACATGATAATGGCGAGTGTTTAATCGAAGTGTATATGAGAAGTGTCGCATGTTTGCTTGAGGATCGCAAAGTTCTTGACTCATGCATAGCACAACTTCAAACACTGCCCCTTTTGTAGGTGCAAATAGATAGAGTATCTAGCACCTCTATGGTTGCCTGTGAGTTATACACATGCATGGACAAGATATTGGCGGAACTAACGTCTCACCGGGAACTCAATCGCTGAATTTCGGTTAGTGTTGCTCCTTTGTGATGACATGGGCGACACCACATTGCTATTTTTCGGATCAAAATGACCGTGTTATCACATCCATGATATTCAAAGGGAATTTTAACTTCTTTTGTAGAAGAGCACAGTCAAAGCTAGCTTCACTTATAGTCTATGAGGAGATTAAGAGTGACAGTGCCCGAATTGATAGTGAGCACGAAGAAAATGAACATGCGGTGATCCTGACGGGGTTTTGCGCCAAGAAACACGAGTAGACCCTATTTCCTTCGCTGCATTGTTCTTCAAGGCAGCGAAGATAGTAATATGAAATTAAAGTAAATGTTGGTACAAATTTATGGTACTCAATTTTTTCAATTTTTCTTTCATGTAAAGTATTAGAAATAATGCTAATATAATCCGAACCCAACAAATTCAAACGAAGCGCCTATGATGCATGCCAGCGTTTATTTTGATAGCCAGGAACAGAAGTCATTTCAAACTTTTACAAATGAAACATACCATAATTAGCGATCAAAATTTCTTGAAGAAGTAATTTGTTAGTTTGAAGTTAATTTTATGACCTTCCATCAATCTACATTCTTTTATAAAAATAGCAGTAGCTTCGAAAAACATCTTAAATTAAAACATAATTTATTCGAAGCCCAGGAAATTTAAAAATGCACGACTATGTTTGATGTCAAATTACACAAAAAGCACTCATATTTTCGAAAAACTCATCATGATCTTATTTGAAGATCTGTTTGTGATGAACACATTTCATTAAGAAAAAAAAATGTATCCTCACAATTTAAGTTATACGAAGACCCAGAAAAATTAATTTTTTTCATTTTTCCAAAAAGTGAGCATATTAACCAACATCAGACCTGCACCATTCTCTTAAGTGTCCTTTATGCTATTTAAGGTAAAAATTTAATCAAAAATAATTTTGACGTTTTTTAAGAAAAATTGTTTAAAAAATGTCAGTATTTGACAGAATGTTTCACAAAAAATACTCAAATTTTCGAAAAATAGAACATGACCTTTTATAAAGATGTTTTTGATGAACACATTTCACCAAGAAAAGTAGTAGTGCTAAAACAGCACGTACTTTCTGGTCATTACATATGGAAATTAAATAGTTTGAATGGCTGTACATCTATTCGTTTTCACATTTAACACAAGGGATGCAATTTAAAATGGAATAACACAAATGTAATAATAATAATAATAATATTAATAATAATAATAATAGCAACAATAATAAAAACAATAATAATAGCAAGAACAAGAACAACAATAATAACAAGAACGACAATAACCTTAATAATAACAATAATAATAATAACAACAATGACCTTTTTTTTCCCACACCCACTACCCCCCCGTTTCTTCTTGGCCTTGTCTACTCTGGTATCGCTTCTTCAGCATTTCATCAGAGTGGGGCCGTGTTTGTGGCGTATAGGCTTCTCTTCTGTCTTTTATAGTTTGTCAAGCGAATTTGGTCTTAGCTAGTTTGTTCTACGGTTAGTAATAGGTCTAATTATGGCTATCTTCATGCAGTCTGGAAAAATACCTAACCTCATGATGTTGTTGATAAGAGTAGATAACGTCTGACAAAATATTTCTGAATTGTTACATATATCTCGCGCCCTAATCCTATCATAGCCAGCCCTTTTATTAACATTAATTTCTTTAATAATTTTCTTAATTATCTCTGGGTTGGTAAATGGGATATAACAGCTTACTTTCAATTGTTGCTCATCCAAGTTATTCCTTTTCACTACCATACATTCTATTCCCTTCTATTGTTTCTTCAACTTGCCTTACAAATTGTTCTGCGAAGTCATTAGCAATATTTTGTATTCTCTTAGTTTTGCCATGTGAGTTTAAAATTTTATAATCTACATCTTTTGATTTTTTCCTATTTAAGGCATTATTTAACTCCGACCATAGTTGTTTACTATTAGTTGCTTTATTTTCAAATTTTTTTTAAAAAACGTATTTTTTGCGTTACGTATTTCATTGTTTAGTCTATTCCTAATCTTTGTATAAGAAAGCCTGTAAACTTCATTTTTTGGATCGGATTTCCATTTTCTAAACAGTCTGTCTCTTTCTTTCATTTTACTAGTCAAATCATGAGTGATCCATCCTTTGTTATTCCTTTTCTGTTGACTCTTGATCTCTTTCACGTTTTGCAAATATTGAATATTACAATCATAAATATTTTTAAAACTAACAATTACCTCATTACAAAACACATTAACATCATTATTTATACACTTTTCCCAATCATGTCTTTTAATAGCTTTTTGTATGTTCTCATTATCATACTTGGTTATAGTTCTCAGTTGGTTACATGCAATGTCATTAATTACATAATTGTTTGGATTAGTGGGAGACTGTGGGATAGTGATCAGATATCTTAACTAGTATAACTGCTGCTTTAATTTCATTCAATTTAGATCGTATGTATGTATGATCCAATAATGAAGAACATAATAATCCCTCTCTAATTTCTTCCCCTGTTGCTAATTCAATGGTATTTACAAGCCCTTTACCACACATCATAACTTCATAGTCAGGTATGCCATATGAACTCTTGTTCAAAATATTGATATTCATATCCCCTACAACTATTAAAATTTGATTGTTATAATTGTCAATTAGGATTTCAAGTTCACTAATGAATTGAACTTTACTCAAATTAGGCGGTCTGTAAATGCAGATTACATCTATTGATATATTTTTTTTCATATAATTGAAAGTGCCTGTTATATTTTCAAAGCTATTAGATGAATAAGGAATTTCATTAAATGTCATTTCATTATTGTTGTACACTATCACTCCTCCTCTGTTATTTCTTAGTTTATAAGCGCTATTGTAATTTTTAATTTCGTACTGACTTATTTCATGTTCTTGGATATTTACTTCTGTTAAACATATAAGATCAAAGAGGCTCTGATTTAGTAAGATTAACGATTGATCAAAATATTTTCTTATAGATTTTATATTTAAATGAAATATACTTATACCTATATCTCCTGAGTAGTCGTTTTTATGGAGTTCCCATTGTTTTATATTATTGCACTGTTTAAAATTAATTTGACTATTGTTTGGGGTAAAGTTGTTCCAATCCATTTTTTTTTAAATTATTTTTTAGTGCTTTACTTCTATATATTACTTATTACCTATATTAGTTTTTCTAAATCATTTGAGGAACTTATACTATGTACACTTTCATCAGATTTTCTGATTAGGATTCTTCCATGTTTCACCCAAACATATTTGAATCCTGCTGTCTTCCCCTTAATTCTAGCTTCTCTAAATAAAGCTCTGTATTCAGGAATTAATGATTCATTAAAAAATAGTCTCCTTGTTTGGGTTTTCTCCTCTGCAGACAGTTTGTACCACCACGATTTTCCTTTAGCAATAAAGTTATTTCTCTCATTTTCGTCCTTTACTTTCACCAGCAGAATGGTAGATCTACTTGTGTTCACACGTTCAACATTTTTAACACACTCTTCACTTACTCCTATTAAGCTCTGAATCTGAGCCAATTGTTCCTCAATAATAATAATAATAATAATAATAATAATAATAATAATAATAATAATAATAACAATAACAATAACAATAATAATAATAATAACAATAATAACAATAATAATAATAATAATAATAACAATAATAATAACAATAATAATAATAATAACAATAATAATAACAATAATAATAACAATAATAATAATAATAACAATAATAACAATAAGGATTGAATTGAATTGAATTGGTTTCTTTATTTACCATCAGATTAGGGTCCTGATAAGTCTTGCGACTTAACAACAGGTGCCCAGTTTGTTACAAGTATTGTTTGTTACAAATGTACTTATGTTATGATAGTTTTCACATGTTAGGAGTTATCAGGTATAACATTATAAGCTACACATAATTTACAAGATTGTTTTTATATGTTACAGGTTTAAAGAGTTACATAAATGGGAAAGTTACATTTCAGTCTTTACAGATTGTTCATAGATTACAATTGCTCATAGTTTACATCAGGTTACAATTTGTTAATAATTGTGCCATTCATATATTCAATTGAAAAATATGATTAATACATAACATTTTAGAAAAACGTGTATATTGTAATGAACAATACAGTGGTGTTATCACTTGTAAGTTTGAATTTGATTGTAGTACATTCAATGATATACCAGTCTTTACAAGATACCTGTATATTGATGAATGTCTGTGTTAAGTACGTGTGTGTTAAGTACTTAAGAGTGTTAATCTGATTCTATATTTTGTAGCCATTGTTTGATGTTCCTTATATTCTTTGCTTTGGGATTTATAACTTCTGGGATGCTATTGAAGATTGTAGGTATAACATATTTGAGTCTTTTTTCTCCATATTTGTTGTATGATCTTGGCACATTAAATTTTTTCTTTCTAGTTTTGTAAATGTGATCTGTTATATCTTTGTATTTAATAGTAATAGTATATAATAGTAGTAGTAATAATAAAAATAATAATAATAAAAATAATAATAATAAAAATAATAATAATAGTAATAATAATAATAGTAATAATAATAGTAATAATAATAGCAATAATAATAGCAATAATAATAGCAATAATAATAATAATAATAATAATAATAAAAATAATAATAATAATAATAATAATAATAATAATAATAATAAAAATAATAATAATAATAAAAATAATAATAATAATAAAAATAATAATAATAATAAAAATAATAATAATAATAAAAATAAAAATAATAATAAAAATAAAAATAATAATAAAAATAATAATAAAAGTAATAAAAATAATAAAAATAATAATAATAAAAATAATAATAATAAAAATAATAATAAAAATAATAATAAAAATAATAATAAAAATAATAACAATAATAATAATAAAAATAATAACAATAATAATAATAATAATAATATGAAATACTATACAAATTCTAACTTACGTATCACGCAATTGGGTAAATTGAGAATGGGCAACTGAAGGCTAGCAATCTTTATTTCTTATTTACTTCGAATAGGTTGTGAATAATTTCTAAAAGATTAATTTGTAAACGTATAACAAAAGCTCCCTTGTAAAACACGAACGAAAAAATATAAAATAATATACACATTCTAAGTTACATAGCATCCAACTGCCTCAAAACATTTCTAAAATTACTATCACGAGACGTAGGATTTTCAGAGCGGCCAATGAAGTTTGACACCCATTTACTCAAAAAATACTCATGTTTTTGAGAAAGTCAACAATGTAGGCCTTATTTGAAGATCTGTTTTTTATTAATACATTTCGTTAAGAAAAAACGTATCTTCGTAATTGCAGTTGCAGGAAGACGCCAAAAACGTTTTGAAATTTTTCAATTTTCGAAAAATCAGAGTTTTCAACCAGCATGAAACCTGCGCCATTCTCTTAAACATCCTTTAAACTTCAACAACAAAATTTATTCAAAATCGATGGCACTATTTTGAATTGCAAAATCCCAGATCGCTGGCCACCCTGTCAAATGACATATCCTTGAGAATGGTTTAAATTTTTTCAATTAAAATTTGCACATAGGAATGTCTTCCTCTTCTGTAATATTCCTAAAGATATATTTCAGTTGTAGTTAAGAGTGAAAAATTAAGAAAATCTTGGAAAGAAAGAAAAAAAAAAGTAATGGCGTTGACAGGTAGCAGCTGGAAAGGTGGTGAGGCAATACCAGAAATCTAGCTTAGTCTAATTAGTGGAAAAAAGTCAGTGCCATTCTGTAGCATCACTAGATTGTACAGGAAACTGTTTTATTGTTAAAAACTGAGAATAATTGTATGTGAAGTGTGCTTCTCTTATAGCCTGGTTTTCGGTCATGAATCTACTCAATGTCAACAATAGTTATAATTATAGATGTAGCTCACATTCTAAATTTCACAATTTTTACAATGTTACAATTTATTGTAGGTAAATTAATATCAAGATCACTAGCAAGTCTTCACACATTTAATGAAGTGAAATAGTAATAAGAATTTGTTTTGGCATTGGAGAAGTCTTTATTAATTTAGTGTATCTGAGAGAGGAAGGAATATTTTTATGAATATTCTTAATAATAACTCTTAGTTGGTACTGTGAATGATCTGATAAATCCATTTTCTAGAAGAATTTTTATAGTTTATGCTTTAAGTGCATCTACTAGATATTTTAAATATTATAAGATGAAGAACAATATAACTATTATTTACTGGTGACATTCTGAGGAAGAAATTTGTGCTTGTTTTTTACATGTGAAATGACTCTGTAAGTTTTAAAGAATCTTTTTTTGTATAGGTTAGCCTGAAGGCAGAGATGGAGGTAGCCATGAAACTATTGGAGCAGGACATTCACGAGAAACAGGACACGATTATTTCCCTGAGGAGACAACTTGATGATATCAAATTGATCAACCTAGAGATGTACAAAAAATTGCAGGTATGTGAAGAGATGAGAATTTCAGGTAAACATCTAGTAGTGCATTTTTTGTATAATAGAACCTCTGTCAAGTAATTTTAAAGAGATGGGGAAGAATACTAGTGAGAATAAAACATGAAATATCTAAACACCCAATAGATCGTCCATCTACTCTATTTAGTATTCCAACTAATAGCATGCAACAGAAAATATTCTGCTGAACAAATCCTTGCAAAATGGTTGACAAAAATAGTCTTAATTAATAGTGCAATAACATTGTTTAGTGTATATAGTTCTACAATTCTCAGCATACCAAGAATTTCAAAAAATTTGCTGCTCCTTAATGCAACACATAAGTAGCAAGTATCTAATGTCAGTGGCCTCTTCCTTGGAGTTTTGCTGTTGCATGACATCAGCTGTGTCATAAGCAGTGATGCTCTGAGTATGAGAATTCAGTTTATATGCACAGTATGGGAAGAAGCAGAGCACTATGAAAAATTTATATTTTTCACTCAAAATTGAAACTGTTAATTGTTTTTGATATTTTTCTCTATTTGTTATTCTTAGGTATCTTATAAAACCATGGACAGCTCTCACACGGCAGGAGGCTGTATGGTTTTCATTTAGTTTCCATGGGTACTGAAATTAATAACCTAGATAGTTTGGTGTGAACAAGGAAAACAAAATTATGCCTGTTATTTTTGTCAAAATTGATTTAAATATTTATTTATTTTCAAATTATGTAATTATTTAAACAATAATATTGTAGTGCCTCATCCACAGTACATAAATAATATACAATATAATAACAAATTTGTTTATTATTTTACAAAAATCTATGATGGTCCCCTCCCAAAATGATCGGCTGAATCCACCCCTGCCTGGACAAGTCCCTGATGTTCTGGTTGGGAGCATTAGAGTAGAACAATTGACAATGGATAGATAGAAACTATTCTACAATTGTCAATTATGATTTGTGTGGCGAAATGCAGAAATATATACTAAATAAATTGCAAAGAAGAATTACTATTAATTTCCAATAATTATCCCATGCCCCCTTCCTAGCATGCGTAAATGACATTTGATGTATTCTTATATGGTCATATAGTATATACATATGCATTTATGTTAGGATTAGGACTTCAGCTTGAGAAAGAGCAATGTAAAGAGCAGACACAGATACTGAACACAAACGTATATTGGAAACACAAAGATAAATATATGTAAAAAGAACATTAAGTAACATAATGCTCGCTGCACGGGCGACCAGTGCGGACTGACTGGTGGGGCGCACACAGGCCGGGGCAGGGAGTTTCTTCATCAAATTTCTTTTAATTTCGGGAACTTTTAAAATTAATGCTAAAACTGAAAGAAAAAATTGTTTCATTTGATGTTTCTACTTTTTTCCCTCTATCTCCTCTTCTTCATCTTCATTTTCTTTTTCTTTCCCTTCGTATACTCAAATGAATCATTGGTACTCATCAAGCCACTCTACAGTTTGTTTGGTAGGGTAATTTACAATGTTTCTGAAGTGGTTTTAATAAATTTGTAAGTGAAAGACACCCACATTAAAGTCAAAACAAAATTGACTCCACAAATATTTATTAAAAATGTACAAGTATTAATTAGTTACAACATTAATAAACATACTTATCCATTTGTTGCGTAAGGCGAAGGTAAGAATAGTTCACCACAGCTACAGTATGAGAAATAAAGAGAGCCTATCTTTTGCCCTTTCATTTTTTTATTGCGCCTAAGGGAAAACAATCAGAGTTGCTTCTGCCGGAACTTCACTTTGCTGCTATAAGCTGGTTGTTTAGTGTTTGTTTGGATACACCTCAAAAAGCAACTCACAATAATTGGATGAAATTGATTTAAACAAATTTTTGATGAACAAATTATAATTGGTTAAAAAACTAGAATAACAAAGAATGAATTAACAATTCATAAGAATAATCTAATTTTTGTTGAATATAACATAAAACTTCACTTTTTGAAAAGCTTTTCTTTTGCAGATCCGTGTTGACTGACATTTTTGCATATTTTTTGTGTTTATTTCACATCACTGTATATTGAACTGTACGGTTTGAAACCCCATCTCAATATTATATGTTTAATTAAATAATGGGAATTAGTAGTGCAGTCGATGTTGAAATTTTGGAAGGGAGTGTGTATTCTAATGTGAAATGCCTATGATTTATTTATTTATTTTAGATATTTTTTTTTTACATATTTAGAATAAATGCTGAACAAATTGGAAGAACATAAATGCAGAAAAGTTGGAGAATTTATTTCTTGCATTAGTTTAAAATTTATATAATGTTGGACAAAAAAATTTATCTATTTTATTTCTGTTTCACAGTCTTTTCAATCTTCTAACAATGAAAAAATAGCCATAATTAGTTTGATATTCGAGTATAAGAAAAAATATTTATCTTATTAAATAGGCGAATAAAAAATGCTGTACAAAGGAAAAGTGGTTTCAATCTAATTGACCAAGCGTTTTGTTGAAATTTAATCTGTTTTAAAGTCCTGCTTTGAATTACTTTTTTTTGTTATCTGTGAAAAAATGATCATCTCATAAATCATAAAAACTTTTCCTTGTGATTTTTGTATTAGGGCAAAAGTTATCCTTGTATTGCTTATAGGAGTGTGAGCAAGAACTGACGGAGAAGGGTGAGATGGTGACGCGGCTTCAGGCCAAGACCACTCACATTGGCAACATGCTCAACAACCTTGAAAAGTTCAACCACCTTCAGAAGGACGCAGACCACAAAAGTTCCAGAGGTGGGGGTGGCAGGGTGGGGGGAGGGGATGGCCGTCGTATTGAGCCTATTCAATGTCATGGTAAAAACCATGGCTCAAGAAATGGTGCCAACAGCTCTCAGTCTGCTTCTTCTGCAGCATCTGCTCAGCAGCAGAACAAGAAGTGATGGACTTTGTTCTTCTTGGGTCACATCTGGCTCGTGAAGGCAGATGCTACCAGATTTTGGCTGATAGAGTAGAGCTGTGTAATCACTCTAAAACTGTGTGAAAATATTTAATTAAATTGGAAGAAGTGTTGATTAAACTTCTTTGGCCAAAATTTCATTGTGAATCTTATCTGTTTAAAAAAAATGTTCATAGTTCTTAAAGAAAAAATTTGAATTAGACTGTACCTTCATAATTAAAGTAATAATAATCTGTTAAAGCAAATAGTTTGGAAACAAAATTTCATATTGAAATGCTTATATAAATAATTTTTGGTCTCATGTAAGTAACAAAATTAATAGAGATATTATGTAAAAACAAGCCCATTAAAATTTCATAAATATTTTTTCTTCATTTGATTTATAATATTAATATTAAACTTTGCGATTCAATACCTTTTGTTGTTGAGAGAGCACTGTCTTCTAGAGTTCGTGTGATTTATATTCTGATGATATTTTGCAATATCTCACTTCAAATGAATCCTCTGGACGATTTCTCTTGGTGATTTCTTGAAGGACAGCAAAGATATATTTTTTGTTCATGTGACCAGAGACATTGTTTGTGTGACCTTTTTGCAGGAATGTGAAAGTTCTATTAAACATAAAACTGAGCTAAAGAATAAACTGGAGGCCAAGAGCACAGCAATGGCAGATACACTGCAGAAGATGGAGGAAAAGTACGTATCTTATTAATGCCCAGTTTGTGCTTCTGTGGCTTCTTTCCAGGGATGGTGTTGGTGGTATTGGTGGTGGTTGTGGCAGAATTTAAGGAATGTGAAGCGATGAAGTAGGGTGGTGGTAGTTTAAAAATAACAGGTCAAATTGTATTTATTTTGGATAGGGATGTAATGACCAGTCTAAATTATGACCGTGCTAATAACTTTATTCACTAATGGTGCTATATATGGTGCATATCCTTTTCACAGCAACTTCTATTGTTGTTCTATTGTCTTCTATTGTTCTAGTATTGGTAAAACACTTTAGCTCGCTGTTTATGTCTTTACATGCTAAGTGCCAAGTGGAAACACAATTTGTGTAAGCATGAAAAGAGGCTAAACGAGAGTTAGAAAACATTTGTTGGAAACTTCAGATTAAAAGGAAGCAGTGATTTCTTCTTCATGTCTATCTGAATTTGAAAGCACTGTTGGACAATTTACAGCATGTGATGATACTTCAAATAGAAACCCATCTGTTAGCATAGTTTAATTTATTATTCAGTTTGGTCATAGTTTCTGCTGGTCATGTAATTTTTAAAGCTATATTAAAAGTTAATCAACATTATAAATTATTTATTAACTCTTAGCTCTAAAAGCATTGACCTTCTGCTTAATAGAGTCTTTCGAACTGAACAGTTCTTCTAATGTTAGTTTTGAATATAGACATACTCATTTTTGAACATTAAAGAAACTGGATGAATTATATTTTATAAATTCTGACTTCGATGTTGTTAGTGCATAAGTAAATCCCATCTTTTGTTCTGTAGATAGCAGCGTGTGCCTCCAAAACCAATCTCTCTTCTGAACTCTCAACACAATCGAGAATTTATTAATGTGTTAAATTGCATTTTTCTTTTCATTGTTTCTCAATTTTTGTGTCGTTTAATTTTCATATTTTTTGGTTTGAATAATCAGCAACATTCTCAGATGACTGTCAAAATTGTGTTTAAAATTCGCTCTGAATAACTTATATGATGTGAGAATACAAAACTGACATTTGTATTATCATGTGAAATGATTTGTCTTTCGCTACAATGTTTTGTGTTGTACATTTTCAAAAATTATTTCATACAGCTTTTTAATGAAAATTCAATAAAATATTCCATATGGTGAGCCTTACATCTGCTCATAAACATATCACTCCTTTGTATTAGGTTTTGCTAAACTGTATTACTGCAATGTCATTGACAAATAAGACCTTGTATAGAAACTTCACCTAGAGATCACATCTTGTAGGATATAAATAATTAGATAATCGTGTATGTTTTTAAACTTTTTGTTTTTGTGTTTCACGTTGAAGTATTTTTTAAGGCTTTTTTAAAGAAGAATGATATATATTGGCATTTTAATGCAACCTGTCATTATAGTTCTTCAATAATGAATATAAATAGGCAGCTACATTAACATTAATGAAAGAAGTCTGTGGGCTACATTTTAGCATCTTGTGCTCTGTGATAGTAAAAGTTTCCACTGATTAATGCAAAATGTCCACATTGGCCCCACGATCATATCATAGTTATTTTTTTGGCTTTTGTTTTGGTGGTGATGAAAGTTAAACAACTACTGGAAGCAAGCTTCAAATTGCACAATATCAAACATAGAATTGTGATACACTGAAATTAAAATTTGCCTGATTAGCTAGCTGAATTACTGTGTCCACAGTAATTCATTCATTCAGCAATTTGATTCTGCTTGTATTTGCAATTTTATTGTAACTTCTGATCAGTAGTAAATAAACTTTTATTTATATTTCTTTATTTTTTTCTATATCAAGGTGTTTTCTAACATACTCATCGCTTTTAGCTGAAGGAATTTTGGATGTGATAGCATGTTGTTTATTTTTATTTGAGGATGCTTAATAATATCTAATTCTTTCAGAAGATATTTGTTGTTAGAATGCTACTTCATGTGTGTCCTGTCAGAGAGATTGTATCCTTGTCAGAAAGGCATACATTTCAGCCCTCATCACTGGGCCTTCTTCAGGCCAGAATGCCTTGCTTACGAGGGTCAATACTTTGGACTCTTTTTCTAGTAACTTTTTTTAATAATTTTATTTTATTGTACTAATTCTTAGACAAAGATACAGTTGTTAAAGTAAAACAAGAAGTTATATAATGAATAAACTGATAGAGACTGACCACGAATCTCATTTTCCTATAAAATGAACTCGATTATCTATTTTGCAGCTTGAAATAAAGTTGCAGAGAACATACAGAAGTTACTTCTGCCAGAAATGCTCTGAGGGAAATCTTTTAACTGTTAATTATTAGTAAAGCAGAAGAGAGATGGGTACAAAAATCATTAATGTTGAATAGGTGTTGAAAAAATATAATTGCTATTAAGCAATCAAGGAAGTGCTTTTAATGTGCCCTAAACTCTGTTACATGGATATTATCTTTTACTTGAATTTCATTTTTAAATTGAATTGAGAAACATGATTGTAGAATATATATTATTAAACACAATCAAGTTATGTACTTACTTTCTAGCTTTAAACATGATAAAGCCATTCAGTTTTTTCATCATGATAATTCATAATGTTGCAGAACATTTAAGTATCCTTATAAATTGAAATTAATAGTGTTAGTGTAACATTCCTTAGAGATATGAGGTTATTACGGTGATCATTACTTTCATGGAAGACCCAAAGGTAAGATGATTGAAATCAGGAATAAAATATTGAATTGATTTTTAATTCATGTTTGGCATTTTTAGAGAAAATATATTCTTAGCATTGACCTATATGACCTAATATATTCTTAGCATTGTCTGTTGTCTATTGATTCCATGTGCAAAGTTTCCCCTTCATTACCTGTCTTGCACAAGTTAATGGTTCTAAGTTTTGTGTCTTGCAAATAATTTTAATCTCTGTGTAAACACATTCTATATAATTTTAAATTTTATGTGATATCTTTTCAAATCTATTTCCAGTCGTTCACTTGTGTGCATATAACTAAGTTCTTAGACTGTGGAAATGTAACTGGGTGAGTTGTGATGTGACAGTGGGAAATACTGGCAAACCTTCACTACAGGCACCACACAACCCCCAGGAGTCTCAAAAAGTTAACCATTGCTGCCTTGTTATCACTGCAGCATTGGCATTGACTGAACACATTACTGACAGATTGTAATAGGTAACTGTAGACCTTCTAAGACATGTTACCACTTTAAATTTGTTGCAGTGTGCATTGATGTATTTCTTAATGAACAACCATGAAGGACTCTATGCTTACTTGCTTGTAATAATAATTATTGCCAAATAAAGCATTTATTGAAGAAAATAGTGTCAATGTGGTTCTTATTTATCAAAATTCTCTTACTCCATTTCCTCTGTAATGTTTTATGTTTTGATTTGGTTATATTAAATTATTTCATTCTTTGTTCATTGTGGTTTTTCTGTGTTGATGGTTTGCCATTCCAGTGCAACCTTGATATTGAAAATGCTCATTAATATTGAAGTGAATGAGAATTATCAGTTGCCCTGTTAAGCAGTTCATTAAATATTATCTGCATTTGCTCATGAAAGTCATCAAACCTGAATAAGATTATTTTGTAAGTAAATTTCATTTCAAGTTTATTTTGTTCTGTAAAATTTTTGAAATAAATTATTTAAGATTTTAACATTAATAAATTCCATACTTTAATTTGTGTTATCAAGGTTGTAGTGAGCCTGCAATGGGTGAGTGGTGATGTGTGTGATTGAAGTGAGTCACATGAATTATCTTCAATTTCTTTTCTAAGAACAATTGCATGATTAACTAACAATAATATGTAATTTCTTCTGAGTTATCATTACTTCTTTTAAGTTGTCCATTTCCCCTTTCTCACATTTTGTTACATATATTTGTGTATTTCTTATAGGCCTGCCTACATTTTTTTTCTGAGGTTTTGAAAGCATAAATCAGGTAAAATTGCTAGCCGGTAAATAATTTTAATTTTTTTTATCTACACTCTGTAAAAGATTGTAGGTAATTGCAATTTCCAGTGACATGATGCTTGATAATTTTCTATACAGATGAAACATAAATCAGAAAATCGAGGAATGTTGCATTGCTTTCTTTGTTCATCCTCACTCGAGTAGAAACATTTTATTGTATTTTTTCTATTCACCTCTTTATTTTAGTTCTAGTGCATCCAATGAAGTAAATTTTCTAACTCCTTTCGTGAACAATGTTCAGAAAATAATTTGAATGAATGTTATGAATTGTGCAAAACATTTGAGAAGGCAATATTTACAATAATGAGGATATTTTCAGGAAAGATTCACAAGTCTTTGTTTCTCAAATTGCCATATTTTACTTTAGGCAGGAAATAATCTGCCTGTAAAAATTAAATGGCTGAATGAATTTATTGCTGTTATTCTTTGGATTGGAAATTAGATGTTGATAGTACCCAAGAGAGTTGTCCATTTTGAATGTTCATTCAAATTCTCATAGAATGTGTGTTTCAGTGAACACATTTTTTACTTTCTCGCCCTTACGAAGGTACTTCATAAGAAGAGAAAGTTATAATCATGCACCAGAAAATTTTTTGCTGAAAATCTTTTACTACTGGATCCTGGTAAAGAAAATGTGGATAAATCCTGTTGCTAAATATAAAAAAAAATCATCTAACATGTGGTATAGCCAGAAGCCTTGTTTTGTGGGTTCTTGATACTGAAAAATCGATTGATGGCAAAATGTCCGACTGCCTTTCCATCCATCTGTAGTCAATGTTAGCGCCTAAACCGTTCTGCTGATTTTTTTCAAAATTGATATTTCTCAATTGATCTGAATGAACCTGAAGCTTTGGGAGTTTCGGACAGATATTTCAAATTTAGGGTACTTTCCATGAAGCCTTAAAAACATTTTCAAAATTTTCTCAAAAATTGCGCCAAGTTTTTTGATCAAAGTTTGCCCTCGGATAGCGTAAAGGATGCTTAAGAAAATGGTGCAGGTCTCATGTTCGTTGAAATCCCAGTTGTTTTGAAAATTGCGAAAGTGCAATTTTTTGGAGGTGTCTTCCTACAACTATAATATTGTAGATAGAGATTTTTTTCCCTTAATAAAATCTATTCCTCAAAGATGGACTTTAAATAGTTCAGCTTTAATTCTTCAGAAATATGAGTAGTTTTTGTGTAATTTTGCACAAAAGTAGGCAGTATAAAAAACTACTTTTTTTTCTTCTTTTTTCTTTTTTTCCCCTCAAAAATAGCTCCAATTTTTGTAGGTAAATTTTTTCCATGGATAGAAGAAGGGATGGTTAAAAGAATGGTGCTTGTCTCATTTTCGATGAACTCCTTGAATTTTCGAAAAAAGCAAATTTAGAAATAATGTGAGAAAATATGTGCTATTGGAGCACAACTGCTTTGATATTGGATTAATTAAATAATTATAATATAGAAATGCATGTATCCTATCATAAAATAAATATGTTTATTTTTATGTGGTTTGTATGGACCTTATTAATGGTAAAATATATTTCGAGAATATTCGACACATGTTTAACATTAATGAAGGATTAAAGGTTTCGAAGTGTTAATAAGAAAAATTGTTTATGAAATTAAACCCTAAAGAATGTCCAAAAGATCTTTCAACCCAGGTAAAGGTAATGTTTTGAAGTAGCTCTACATACATGAGGCCAAAATGTGTCCATAAAATTGTTCTGTTAAATTTTTTTTTGTTTGTAACTAATATTTTTAATTCTCAATGAACTGGATTGAAAAAGTTGCCTATGAGCAGGTGGGATGTGTAAAACATGAAAGGTATATTGGACCATAAATTTTCTGTTTTAAATAAAAGTATATCCAATTGATAGCAGATGAATTCCTTTTCCTTTAATATCAAGAATAGATCACATTAACTGAAAGAAAATTATCAATTTAATCAGAAAAAAAGGAAAATCAAAGTTATACATTTCTTACAAACTAAACCTTAAAGTTCTTATCAAATCTTTAATTTATTTTAAAGAATTCAGTGGTTTTTGTTTGAATCATGCAAAGTCACAAGTAACTGAAGTTATTAAATAATAGGAAACTATAAAGAAAAAGAGTAACAAAACTGATATATCGGTACTTACTACTTAGACTATTTCCTGAATCAGTAATAAAGGATATGGATTGGTAGTTCTAGCTGAACTGAATCATTGCCTCCTTTAGGCTGGACAACAACGCAGTTCCAGCTATAAGAAACAGTATTTTCAGTGTGCCAATCTGTATAATGAAACATATGTTTAATTTTCTTGGTATGATACACCCTACCTAGATAAATTATTTACAATGTATTTGATTTTGGCTTATAATTTTCTGTATTAAAGATACTTAAAAAATTAATGTTACTTGAATATTCTAAATAAAAATCTATTATTAATTTACTTTTATAGGGGGAACAACCTTTTCACAAGACCCTACGGTCTTTGTTAATATTTTTTCTTTTAATTTGCCATGGAATTCAGGAAAATATTATCATAAAATTTACCAATCACTTGCATTTAATTTTCTCCATTTTTTCCTGCAGAGTTGATTAAAGAGAGTTATGTTCTAGTTATCTTTTTAATAAATATTCTGCTAAAATGTCATTGAGTACAAGTAAGTGAAGATTAATTATCTACCTGAGATCCAGCATCCACTTTTACTTACACTTAATTTCGCAATATTACTTAATTCTCTCGTGGTGTAGATATTTATTTTTCTCATGACCAAGGTTTATTGAATAAATTGAGCTAGAATATTATTTCATTTTGTAATTTATATTTTTTCTGTTAATTTGATTTTTTTTTTTGTAAATTATTCTTGTTAAAAGATTCTTCACTCTAAATTCATTTGATATATTGGTATGTAATTAATCCATTAACTTCATGACTAGGGGAAAAACGAATAAGAAATTGCTAGTACTGGATTATTTTGAATAAGGTTGAAGATTTCTTGGAAAATTATTATAATTGTGAATGACCTTCATTATCTGTGGAAGTGCTGGTGCAAATAGAAGAACTTGTGATTCACTTAATTTAGAATGAGATTGGAAAACATACAAGAACAGGAGAAATATATTGTAAATTTAAAAAAACCTTGCTCTGCAAACTCTTTCCAGTGTCACAAAGATTTAACTGAATTTCCTAACTTCTGGAATAGTATATTTTTTCTTAGTAGTGGCCTATTGTTTAATAAATTATTGATTTACCAATCCAGTTGTAATTCTTCATTCAATTCCAATATTTCAGACTTTAAGATTATGCTGTAGAAAATTCATTTTTCCTATTGGGGCCCCTGTTCAAAGATCATTTTGTGGAATTTTTGAGTGGTACTTTTCCTAAATTCAACTCAGTCAAATTATATTTACATGGAACTTTGAGCAAATATCTTACTTCAACCAAGAAAATATTGAACTTCCAAATGAAGAAACGGATGAAAGATCACCCCAAACAAAGCTGTTATTTCAAATTAATTTTGATACTTGTTTTTAAAGATTATTTTAGTGTTAAATGAAACTTAAGAACTTAACCTCTAAGAAATGTTTAAATATCATCCATAGGAAGATAGAATTCTGAAGAGAAATTGTTTGTCCTAAGAGATAGAATAAATGTTGGCTGCTAGGATTATAAATTAGTTTCGAACATGTGTGCTCATAGAGAACATTGGTGACAGCTGAGTCTTGCATTAAATGAAAAATTTAATATAACACACCAATCCTACATCATATATAAAAAATTGTACCTATTCACTACCTCCTTTGCAATTGAAGATATTCAAGCAGTTAGATATATTTAAGAATTGAAAAGAGCTCATTATAATTATTGCATAAAACTAGCATATTAAAATAACAACTAATCAACATCTTAAGGAGTACATAACTTTTGGAAATATTTTAGGTATTTATGCTTGATTATGTATAATTTAATATAAATAAAGGGGTTGGTGAGAGAGAATCATAAGTCACACTTGTGCAGTTTTGAATACAGCTTGTTTAATGTTTGGTGAATTCTTGCAAATCGATGGAGGGCTTTATCCTGCCATATGGCTGGAAAATGGAAACCTACAAGTCTGCATGGAAAGAGAAGCTCAGAGAGAATCAGTCACTTGAAAAACTCAAAATTGTGGCTTATCACTAACTCTCACTGACCTGTACAAATAATTAAAATTAAATAGGAGAAATGTTTAGACACAATCATAATATTTCAAACAATACAGTATGTATTGAGAGTGTAGTGAACTAGATTTTGTAAAATAACAATATTGGTACTTGTATTAGACATAATAGAGTTCAAAAGAAAAGAATGACTGTGCATGGTACAGCGTGATATCACGCATGTTTCCATTCCTCCCCCCATTTCAGAGTAGCCATTCAAAGTGCTGAGATAAAAATGATGGGAAAGTCAGATGTGGATCTCCTATGTAATGAAAACCTGGCCCACAACCAAATTGAAAGTTTTAGTTGTGTCCCTGGAGGCCTTGGAGGTTGACACCCCTAATCTACATTATTGTGCCTTCATCAGTGGGATTGAGTTAGAGAGCACACACAAACTTCTTTTTTTGTATTTAAATTAATATTATGCATCTTCATGTGAATATGATCCAAACACTTTGATTTGGAATCAGATCAGAATATTTTTTCAACTTCCAAAAATTTTAGAAAACTTTTAATTGTTAGGAGCCTTGTATTTGATCATTCAGAATGGACAGATATAACAAACATTTTAAGTGCTGGCTGTTCCATAATTATTACTGCAGAAGATAAATAGCATTTTGTTTCCATTCCTTAGTTGTGGCAGGCTTGAACTTCTACAGCTTATCTCTGATATAATTAATGATAAAGTGAGCTTACACCCTAAAGTTATTTTCTGAAGAATTGCATGTAAAAAAATGTTTGAGTTAAGTGCTGATTTATATTTTGATGGTGTCATAAACATTAGTTATTATTTGCCTTAAGTGAGTTCTTAACTGTGTGTGCTGCAGTAGATTTACATAAGCTAGAAATTACTGTACTAGTTTTATCTCTGAAAAAACATAATACAAAACCTTGGTAACCATTGAGCAGTTTCTTGGCAGGTAAAGAGAGGTTATTTCTGTCTGATAAGTGAATGCATTTGTCACAGGTGTGAGCTCCTTCAGACAGAGAAGACTGCTGCAGAGGAGCAGGTTCGATTTCTGTCGCAAGCTCTTGCACAACATGAAGCTCAGAGTACTTGTGTGGAAGGAGACTTACGTGTTGAACGAGAATGGCGAAACTCCCTTCAAGAGAGTATGGTCAAAGATCGAGACAAGATATCTCAATTGCATCAAGAGCTTGCTCAACTTCGTACTGTGGCTTCAGTGAGTTTTATTCCTGTTACAATAGCTGAAAGGTTCAGACTCATTAATGTAAGATAATATTAAAAATTTTTAGTTCACTTAGTAACTCCATGATTTTTTATGAAAAATCTCAAATATTGTAAAATCTCATTATTATCAGCATTTGTATAACCTTGTAAAGGAGAGAGAACATCCCTCATAAAGAAAATCTTTTTTGTCGCAGAAATATGTAGCATTACAGGAAGAACATTATGCCCTAAAAGAGATATGTTCTGAACAAGAACGCACTTTGGAAGAACTCGGAGTGCAGTTGAGTGCCTCCAAACTTCAGGTTGCTGATCTGCAGGAGGAAGCAAATAGAGCCAAGGGGCCTACTGGAGAGAGTGGTGGTCAGTGGGCCAATGATAGGTTGGCTACACAATGCCGTGGTTGTAATAAAGAATTTAATCTCACTCGCCGCAAGGTAAATTTAATTTTGTTGAGATGTCTTTCTCTACACAATATCTTTAATTTAAGAGGACTTTACAAAAGTTTTAGCCTAATTACAAGTTTCCTGACTTTTTAAAGTAATTTGCTTTTGATTGTAATTGATACCCTAACATTCATCAAACATAGAAAATATCAATGATATTTTAGTAGCTGTTATGTAAATAGTACTTGTTAATTTGTAACTATATCAGTAAAATAATTTTTGCAGTAAATTTCATTGTAAAGCTATTTATATTTTTACATATTTATAGTAAAAAAAATTGCTACTGATGCATGAAAATAAAATAGAATCAGTTAATAAATGTTGTTGTTGTTGTTGTTTATAAACTTGTGTGCCATGAAAAATCTTATGAAATATTATGTAGGCAGATTGTCAAGATTCGCCGTAACTAATTCACTTTGTTATAATTAGAGCGCAGAAATTCAGGCATTTGTTTTACCTAAAATAGGCCAGCAAATAGGCATTCATTCTAGCTAAAAAAAGGGATGCAAAAAGGCATGTAAACAATAAAAAATCACATTTAAAAGAATTATTGTAAAAAATTAATAATGTATATGAATTCCATTTTTATTCTAACTCTAAAATTTACATTAACACTTAAAGTGTAAGAAAACAATCTTTTCTTTGTAATTGTGATTCTGATTCCACATAGCCATCCGGGTATTATTGCTACGAATTTGTTTTACTTGCAACACTGTCTCGTCATAATGCTGTTGTGCATTGTGTTTTGAATCTTGAAATAGCATCATTGAAAACACAATTATATTTTTTGTTCTTTGCATTTGCATAATCACCAGCAGTTAGAAGGATATATTGTATATAGATAACAGTCCTTGGAGGATTGGAGGTCACACTCAGAAATAGCATGGGATTCATGAACAAACAATGCCTGCTGGCATCAATGAAAAAAATCAAAAATTTTGACTGATATCATTGTCCTTTTTCATGTAGATTTTTAGCACAACCTCTATTTACACACAAAGACAAAACACAACCATGCCTTAATGCCCTGACTTGCAAGAATATATCCAACTTCATCGAGAGAGGCTGCCAGGAAAAGAAAAAAAGGAAAATAATGATGGAAAAGGCATAAAAAGGCAAAATAAGACAAAATGGCAAAATTAGGCATTTAAAGCTCAAAAGGGCAAAATAAAAATCTACTAAAACCACTCCACAAGTGCAGCTGAGTGATTCCTATTGTCAAAAGTCATAAAATAGTAACAATAATAAAAAGGCATTTGGCCAGACTTCTGGGCTCTAGTTATAATTTTAACGTTCTAAATTTATTAAAATCGTAGAGCATGGTTCCAGAAACTGAAAAAATGAGAGGATAGGATGGGAATTTCTTTCTTGGTACTCCTTGGAAACATTGATGGCACATATGTTTATATACTTACTTTATTTCTTTTTCTGTAACACTTCTAATTTCTGAAATAAGAACCGTGATTTGTTACAGCATCACTGCCGCAACTGTGGAGAAATTTTCTGCAATTCCTGCTCTGACAATACAATGTCACTGCCATCTTCAGCTAAGCCTGTCCGTGTTTGTGACGAGTGTCATATATTCCTTGTAGGCCGGTATTCTGTATGCAGCTGAAGAGGGATGAAAAGTCCCTTTGTTGAGTTATTTCTGTCCATCAGTCATCAGTTTGTCACTGCTGGCAGCTTTCCCGTCTAAACTCTTCTATGGCTAATTTGTCAATGTAATTGTCGGAAGAGTTGCCCTATGGATGCAGATTGGCTCATGAATGTTTTTGTTCAAAGCCTTTTCAGGTGTCATGTTGCTTTGTGCCATGCCTTATTCCAAGTTTACCCTCCTTGCCTGGAATGGAGTTTGATATGAAAGGGAAAGAATTGAGATACAAATGTGGATAAGTTGCTCACTTGAATTTTTATGTAAATGTTCATAATTTGAAAATGCTAAATGTTTATTGAGAAAGGTGTAACTTTTTTAACCTTTTGTTATCTAATGAAAAGAAGAAAATTAATTTAGTCTGTTTCTAGTGACTGCAGGAAATGTTTTGGGCATTGATATCTGTTATTACTAATTGCTTTACAAACCTTTCAAATACCATTTTTATTTTGAACATTCCTATTGAAAAGTTTTCATTCATTTATGTTCTATGGACAAGTACTGATGTATGTAGTAAAATTATTGAGGGGGAACAATATGAATATATTTTGTGGGATTGTTGTGTGAAGGGAGGACATGAATGCCCTTTCATGGCAAAGCAAAACTTTCTATTAGAATCATCAGGATATCTGTATCTGCCAGTGATTCATTCATAGGATGTATGAGGTGATCCTTTGACAATGCTCATAAGCACTTGTATAAAACAGTTTTGTTGTATGTTGGTCAGAGAGGCATGCAGGCTTTGCAGGAGCAAGGCATCTCTCTGTCTTGGAGTCAGGGTATGATAAGGTGTTTGTGCTTGTCATAACGGCACCTGTATAGCATTGTAGTTTTGTGCTTCCAGTGTGTTAAGAGTGATTTTACGTGCATTGCTTCTCATATTTTTCTTCTAACTCATCCACTATTTTGTTATGAAGAAAGATTGTACATAATTTTTCTATCATTTTTAATTTTTGTTTTGTACCCGAAAAGGTTGTTAATATTTAGTGATACATTTTAATATATTCAATTTTTTATACTGTTAATATAATTCAATATTTCATCCTTTGCTCTATTCAATAATTTATATTTACCTTTATATTACTCGGTAGATGTGTAAATGTAAATTTTCCAAAAGCAACTAGATGATGATGAAATGTAAAAATGATGAATTCATAGATCTTGGTCCTCGCAGAATGTGGGTGGGGTATATTTCAAGAATAAGATCTCCTGTGCTAATTGCAGCATTCTCTCTTCTGAGAGTGAATATAAGGACTGTTAAATTTGAAAAAACAGTAATGAAATGTGTATTTTCATAGATCTTTATTTTATCTAAATATTTTTTATCTAAACAAGCATGTTTTGCCATATTCCAGCAGAAAATTGTAATTCAGAAGTATGTGAATCAATTAAATTTTTGTTATGTTTTGTGTAAAACTAAATGTTAATGATTGTTACATTGTATAGATTGTTTTACCTTGCTCTCTGGGCGAGAATTTAATGTTTAAGTAATTATCAATAAAAAGAAGCTTTATCATCTTTACTTATGGTTTTGTGTTTATTTCTCCAGAAACTTATTTCCTTTTATTGATAATTTCTTTTATTTTATATTTTATAATTAAAGAGATAATTAAAAATGAATAATTAATATTTCATAATTAAAAAGATAATTAATATATTTCATTATCTTCGTTTGCTGTTAATCAGTGTGAATGAAAATATTATCCTTGTAACACTTTACATTTTATAACTTGTTGAATATTCCTCTAATTGTAAGAGGAATTTGCATTGCTTTATAAATGGTAATTAGTATAAAAATAGGAATTGTTATTTAATGTTATCTTTTCATTGTATTCTTCACAATTGCACAACTTCATTGTTATCTCACATTCTTTATTTGTTTTAACAAAATACTGCAAAATAAAATCAGTGATAACCATTATGATGGAAGTCACTGCAACATGAAATATAAAATGACCTCAGCATTATGTGCCTTTTGCTGTTCATTTGTACTTGATTTCTCTAAATCTTTTGGAATCCAAACGTCATATTTTTAATTACGTATTAAATCACATTTTTGTTCTTCTGAATTTCAGATTTCATTTTCCAGAATTTTAAAATACAAATGAAAAATATAGCTTGGTGTTGGACAAAGTTTTATTTATTTGGATCAGTAAAAGAAAGGAATTTTCAATTGTGATGATTTTAACATATTCTATTATTTAAACATTTGCTTTACATTTTCTCTAAAAATGTAAAATTATTTTTCTTAGAGATGCCGTAATAATCACTGACTACGCTTCATACTATTGTGCCTACATGTTTCTTTCCTATTCATCTATGAGAAATTAATCTCTACTTAGCTGTTCTTCATACATATTTTATTTTACAGAACAATGCAATGTTGCAAAAGAAGACTTGATGCGCAAATGATAATTACCTGTTTTATAAAGTGCCTTACACCAGTGCCAGATTATACACTTCTTTGCTGGGTTGCACAAACTTCTTAAACCATTTATTCACTAATATCTACACTAAATTCTACTAATATCTTTATTTGTCTTCTTGAAACAAAAGTCTTGATGTATGTTTGAAAACTTTTAAACATAACAGATTTAGTTGGAAATAACATTTTTGAGATTTTTATTTAATCATATTATTTATTTGAATAGTTTCAGAGCATGAACATCATGTAATTTTCACATCACAACAATCAAACATCTGAGTTAATATTATAAAACCAACAAAGCAGATGCTGTAAATTATAAAATTTTTATTTGAAATGTGACAGTTTGAAAACCAGGTCTTCAACTTTCACTGTGTTTTCTTTTTACTACAAAGTTTGCTCATCTTTCCTGTTTTAATAAAAACTAATTCTTGAAAATATTACAAAGATGTTAATCCTGAAAGAAAAGTAGTCTTCTTGCAATAAGTTAATTTTATTAACTGCCATTTATTAATACCTTAATACTTTATATACAAAATAATTAAAAATACACTTTGTTTAATGCAACTAACTAATCTCGAATCTCTTGGTCAACAAATCATATGACACTTAAAGATTAAATAAATCAAAACTTCAGAGGAGCAAAGACTTTTCCAAATAGAATGGTAATGTTGTAAAATATCTTTTGTTAATGACATACATATTACCAACTTCTATTTTACCTTCAAATTATGTATTCTTCAACATATATGTTATTGTTACATATATGACATCTTCAACATATTGTTATCAACAACTGACATGGTCTTATTTTATTCAGGTTTTTTTTTAATATTGTTTGGAATAAAATGCAGAAATTTACTCTGCATTAACTCTCAAAACCCAATTACTTAAAAAGTGTGTAACATCTCTGAGATGAACTCAACACTTGTATAATATGAATAGTTTTTAAAAGTTACAAACCATTACAATTATCTCTTAAAATAAGCCTTGTATAACAACAATGAATGCCGTGTGTGTTTCTCTTGTTCCAACAAGAACACCATGTCCTGCATAGAGACCCGTTTGATGCGTGGCCATGCATGAACCATTATACATCCTCCTGAAGATCTCATTGCACTTAAATTTCTATTTCCTGAAAGCACTGAATTGTTAGAGTTAGTCTCATTTCCAAATTTTGTTTTCTTTCGAAATCCTATAGCCTGTAAAGCTGTTTGATTGGCTTCCTGTTGACGTAATTCCACCATTTCTGCTCTCAATGCCTTTTTATGTTTTCCCTTCATTTTGTTGTATCCACTTTCATACTTGTAATCATTTTCATCCTGATGCCTTTTTTTTATTTGATCAATTTCTTCCAGAAATTTTAACTGGCCTTTTACATCTCGAATTACTTCATGTTGAATATTCATTTGTAATTTAGTTGTTCTGTGAGCAGCAATTATGGATAATTTTTCCAACAAACTTTTAATATTTTCTTCACAAGCTTGTGAAATTAGTGTGGCCACTTGTGATGAGGGTTCTTTCAATCCATGTGTCACAGTTATTTGTTTAATTTTATTCAAAAGTGCACCCGTATTTAGAAATGATTCATCTTGGGAAGATCTGTTTTGCATTCGAACACCTGAATCCAAAATGTTTTGAGATTCATCATCAGGATTAACACCACACACAGAAGTAACATCATTAATATCGTCTGCAGTATAGTCAATAAATGAATAATATTTATCATTTGAAAGCTTTTCTGAAGATCTTATTGCTTTTGAAGGAGAATTCTCATGCTCTTTTGTTGACAAAGATATGTCTGTCTCTAGATATGTTTCTGCTTTAGTTTCGTCGTATGTTTCTTCTACAGTACCTACTGTTGTTGCTTCATTTGTTTGAAATGTTAGTGATGTAGAAAGCTGATGAATATTTGAAATGGATGTTGAAGGAATCTGTACATCTGAAGTACTGGTAAGGGATGGTTGCTGGGGTAAAATTACTGATGTAGATTTTATTGCTGAAACTCGAGGTCTTATCAGAGACTGGCCAAAACAAGATTGACTAATAATCCCAAAACTTTTGTTACTATTTGGAGATTCCATTAAATTGATTTGGGCTACTGGTGCCTTACTGCTTGCATTGTTTGGCAAAACTTTGGTATGAAACTGAGTTGGTGACTGCCAAAATAATTCTCGTGATTTAAAATTTGAAGTTGTTTCTACAGATGGTTGAATTAAAATACTCTGTTGTGAAGTCTGCGTTGCTGTACAACTTACGATGGGAGTTTGGTTTGACAAATTTGGAACTACTGCTACTTGAGGATTTGCAGATAAACACACATAGTACGGAGGGGCTCTAATGCCATCTAGAACTAATTCCTTAGTTGCTAACGAGTGCCGAATTAGAGGTAAGCTTTTCTTAAAAAATTCAGTAAAAGCAAGTTGATTCTTAGAATTTAGTAAAACTTCTAAGTAGTGAGTGAAATATTCTACATCAATCTTGCCATCAATGAGATCTTGTGTCAAATTATAAATATTTTTCTTGATATTACTACTTTTGGTATTTGCTAATTCCAATATTTTTCCCAGAAATGTTTGACACTTCTCTTTTGTTAGTAAATCATTAGAAATTGACTGGACTTTAACATTTTGATTTGGCAGTGCTGGAAGCTGTGCTCCTACAGATAATTCTGAAGAATTTGATTTGGGAAGAGCAATTATGCTTTGTCCCACAGCTGTAGGTGTAGATGTACTAGTATTGGTATTAGGGGAAGCAGGTGCAGCAGCTGCTGCAATAGCTGGTCCGGATCTTGTTGTGGCAACATTAACTCTTACCCACTGATACTGACCATTTTGATTTTTTAATAATAAATGACCTGGAGAACCTTTACCATCTTGCCCATGCTGAGATTGAACTGCCATTTTAACTTGGGGACCTACTCTATTTCCCATCATCTGTGGTGTTCCAATTACCATTCTTGGCATCATGTTCTTTTGACCTTGTTTACTGGGTGTGGTACCAGGTTTCAAAGGGATCACACTGAGCACTTGAACATTGTTTGGTATAATTGGATTTGCAATGCTGCCCTCAATATGCTGGGGGCCTGTAGTAGGAGCAATTGTTTTGGGAAGTGTCACTCTTCCAATCATTCTAGAAGAGTTAATAGTTGTTGTATGAGTTTCTGATACTTTTGCTGAATTTGGAGCAGTTATTGGCACAGTGATTATGTTCATAAGTAATGGTGAATCTGATGTAGAACTGGTTGATGTTGTACATTTAATCATTAGACTTTTGCTTTCTGGTTTCATATTTTCAGCAGAACCAGGCAAATTTCCAACATTTACCAATAAAGGATTTGTTGATTGTGACTGTGCTGCAGTTCCATCTTTTTCATTTATTGTTGCTTGTAACATAGTCTGTGTAGGAAATAAAGAAAAACCTATGTTGTTATTAGGAAGGGATCTAGACTGAAACACTGGTCTACAATTTGGCATTTTTGTTCCTGAAAGGAAGAGTGGTTTGAGATGTTCTGTTAATTTTACAGACCCGTCTGATTGTTGGGTTATGCACGAGTCCATTTGTCTATCATCTGGGACAGGGTGTATTGCAGGCATAACTACTGGTTGATCGTTATTAATTGACTTAGAAAATGCAATTACAGAAGGTATATTTGCGGATGTGGGATTTTCAGCAACACAGAATGGAACATTTGTTACTTCGCATTCTTGGATGCAAGAAGACACTTCTGTCTCATTATTTCCGGAATCATTAAGTAATCCTGCAGAATTTTCCTGCTGATTTGACACTGATGGAGTGGAACTCAGTTGAATTTCCAAAGTTTTCATTATTGCATTAACAGCTGTTTCATCAACTTCGGCATTCAGAGCTTCTTCCAGGTAATTTTCTGACGCCATGTTTTCCATTTCCACCGATCTTCGTATGTTTTTGAATTTCTGCATCCGGGCATCTGTAACCTTTTGTCTCTTTCTCCCAACCATTTTGCTCCCAAGTTCCAAATCTAGAAACGATTGCGCTAAATGTATCGATGCATTATTTTGTTCAGCTTACTTTAGTTCCAGTTCTCTTCTAGTCAGTCATCTGTAAAAAAAAATCACTTATCTATAGCTTTTGTATCGGTATTTAAGCACATCCGACATCGATTTTATGAATTGTGAATAATGATATTTCCCTCTTTCATGTATTTGATTAATTAAAATTAATATAAAACATAAAATATACATTTCGCTTATTACACGTTAGACGTCATTTTTTGCTTATTTGTGTCGTTCCATGAAACATTTTGTAGTCTTACTGCATGAGCGTCAAATTTGAAGACCTAGACTACGGAATCAAAATGTTTGGATGCAATTAATTCTTTTTGGAGGCCCATCAAACTCATTTTCTGGAAAACAACACTTTTTTATTTATGACGGAGAGTATTGCAATTAATGAATATTAGATAAGTATGAATAATAATAGACCTAATATTTAAATCACCCAGTCTAATATTTTAAAACTACCCTGCCGAGGAGAGATGGGCAACTTACCTTCACTCTGGTGATTTTTACATTTGCATTCAAGGTAAGCCGTTATTCACACGATGAGGAAATTTTATGCTAGCCCACTTTCGATGCCAAATTTTCGTACCTAGGAAATGCTAGTAATGAAATGCAAACATTTGTAACAATCGTTCTTTCCTTCTTAAGATTAACAAAGAGCTGAAAATTTTCTTTACGGAATATTTATAAAATATAACTAAGAACCAAAAGTTAAAATAGTACAAATCACATACTATGCAGTAATTTTATAATACATCAAATATCTCAGCATAAATTAACTACCAACTTTAAATCATGTCTGTTTCTTCACACAAAATCAATGATTTAAGCTTATCCCTGAAGAAAGCTATTTCTTAATAAACAGTTCATATTTCTAAATCAAAAAATATTTACAATACGTATGTGGTAAATTTAAAAATTATTATTAGGAAATTTTTTAACAAACGACTTAATTAAATCGTGATTTTTTTCTTTTGTGAACTTAAGTAAACGCTCTGCACATGCGTGTATTATTTTTTGTGAGAGTATTCAGGTTATTACTAATTATGAGAATGTGTGCATGGTCACTGTAACCTAAATTATTCTTTATTATTTATTATCTAGTTGCGGTTTTGTTAATTATAATTTGATCTATTGCTTTCTGTGATTTAAGTGTATTCCGTATAGATACATTCACTGCAATATCTAAGATAAAAGAATGAAGTAAATTGAGAAACTGCTCTTTTTCGTGGGATTCGCTCAGAAAATCAATATCGAAATCTCCACATACAACAATGGATTTAAGAGAGACATTACTAATTTTGTTGTTATATCTAGATTTTCTAAGAAATTAAAATAATCTAAAGCTCGCTTTGTCGGAGGTCTGTAGATGCAAGGTACGGTAATTTTGAGCGTAGTAAGATGTTATTTCAGAAGTAAGTTTAGAGACTAAACTTTTTCAACTGCATATAAATTGAATTCTGACAAGGAGGTAGAATCAAGATTATTTCTTACGTAAATACACGAACCTCCGTAAGCAGGGCCCTTATCTGATCCCCTCGCTCTACAATACGATCATGCAAGGTAAAAAGTAGTAATTTGATGTTTAGATCATTATAAGACAACCAAAGCAAAAATAGTAGTTTATGCAGTTTATAATGATAAGCTTTATTGCATGAGTGCGTGTTTTGAAAACGAGCGACGTTAGGAGCGAGGTTTCAAATTTATACGAATGCAATAAAGCAACATTATAAACGAGTTCCATACGCAATTCTGTTGTATAACAGCATTATAAATTTATAAGAGAATTAAACTTAATTTCGCGAAACAACTTTCTTGTGCCGTCTCGGATATTTGACATTGTGCGAAAAAACGGTGGTCGGCTGTTCCGTTTACCTCCACCCCCGTCCTCCGATTCTCTCGCTGCGTTTGGCTTAATGTGTGATGACGCAATCATACGTGCAGTAAAATATAATACGTAATCATTTGCGCCGTAATACACCCAATTATGAACGATTTCTTGCAACAGAAAAGGCCGTTTATAATGCTGGAATACACAAAACATTTTTTTGACTTAGATCACACTAATATTGCATCGAAAAATTAATGAAATACTGCGCACCCAACCTCTTGACCAATTGGTTACATTTACAAAGCACATCAAAGGAACTTTCGACTCTTTTATTTCTTTAACATCATGACAATAATGTTACATGTTATTTACATTATGACCATAATGTAAGTTATTTAAATTATGATTATGATCAGAATCAGTAACATTATTTTCTCTATTTAACAAAAACATTTTAAAGCTGTGTGATGAACTATGAGGAAAAGACATGTATTATGCGCATATTTTCTTAAATTCTGAGATCGCTACCCTAACCAGCGTTGCCAGATCGGCGGGTTTCCCGCTAAATTCAGCGGTTTTTTCGAAATACTCCGCGGGAAAAAATTGTCCTTCGCGGGTAGCGGAAAAAATAGCGTTTTTTTACCGTTGCGGAATATCAGCGGATTTATTTATTTATTGAATCTTTTATAATCGACCAATTTTCAAAGAAAAATTGAAAACGAACAATTTATTCATTTTTATAACTCTTTCATAATTGTATATGTAATAATATTTTGTGGCGTGTTCCGATATTCAGAATATTTTGTATTGACGAAGGATGAACTTATGTACACTCAATTGTGTGTCCTTTCTCAATAGAAAATATTCTTAATATCGGAACATGTCATTGAAGATTATGTTCATATAGTGTATTCGAACACGAACATTTTAAAATAATAATAATAAAGGACGCACTTATGTGGACTGAATTGTCTGTCCTTTATTATTATTATTTTAAAATGTTAGTACTCGAATACGCCAATAGTATTCACGTCGTAAAAATGTAACAAAAGTCTGTTTTTGTTTTGTCGGGTCCTTGGTGGCGAAGATAATTTCGACGAAGAGAAATATGATTCCTCTAAAAACAAATCAGATATTGAGCATGCTAGTCGCATGAGAACAATGAATTAGTCACGAAAGAAAATCAATCTGAAATGCCATATATGGATTCAAAATTTAACGTTGAATAACATACAAATTTTGTCAATTTCGTTTATACTAATATATTAAATTTATGCCTGTATGTTTGCATACGTAGCGCCAACTTTTAATCGAGTTACTAACTAATCACCTAGGCTAGGCCTTTGGTTCCAACTATTCTTTTATTTCACATTAGCAAAGTTTTTATAAAGAAATGGAATATACTTCATTTAAGTTAATCAGAGTGGCAACAACTATTAATATATTATAAGGTTGGTACTCGATACCTCTTTTTATATCAACTGCTTTTGAAGTTCTGGAACATTTGTTTGAACTACAATTTTTATGGTGCAAAAAAATACAATTTCATCTAATTTATAATAAAAATGGGCAAACCCACACAATGAAAACCCGAAGGATCTAAAAACAAAGACACAAGTAAGAAAAAAAACATGTGCAATTATTTAGAAAGAAGTGGCTTACCGAAAAGTTATTAAAAGACTGAATAATGGAAATTGCTGATAACCCTAAAAAAGTTCGCTGCAGGTGAGTAATTTTCCAATTCTTATAATAATTGTAATAATAACATACTGTTATTTTTTATCATTCATGCTAATAATATTGATATTCAGCTTATTATATTTCCAATAATTCTTTGAAAAATATTTATATAAAAAAATAATTTGCAAATTATTTGCAACTCATATTTCTTTTAATTTATGTTAAGATAGCTTAAGTTATAATTTTTTGCCAGGTTCTGTAAATGTGATTTAATGGCGAAGCATTGCGATTTAGAGGATCATGCTAAGACGAAAAAGCATATTGATGCTAGTGAGCCTTTTTCGGCTGCATGACAGAAGACACTGCAGTTTGTAAAATCGACGAATGAGACTGCAAATGCAGTAGCGAAAACAGCTCTCTGTATTGCCACTCATTGCTCGATTGCATCTACTGACATTTGTGTGACTTGTATCACGACATCTTTGCAGACAGTAAAGTAGCATGTGGGGTTCAGATGCATCGAACAAAATGTAGTGCTGTGATAAAAACTGTACTTCCAAAACACTTTGAAGATGAGCTTTTGGACGATATTGGAGATAGGCCCTTCAGCTTACTTTTCGATGAGTCAAACGACATTTCTTTTACAAAATTATTAGGCATTTCAATTATTTATTATAGTTTTAAACAAAACAGAGTCATATCGACATTCTTAGCTTTGGTCGAATTGGAAGCGGGGGACGCAAATTCAATTGTATCAGCCATTAAATCGGCGCTCAATCGCTTCAATTTGAATATTATAAATTTGAAACGCATAGGAACAGACAAGACATGGTAGGTTGCAACAATGGGGCGTATGCAAAATTAAAAGACGTACCGGAGCTTATTTTAATCAGATGTACTTGTCATTCGTTACAACTCGCTGTATCACATGCTACTGCGGAATCTATGGCACGATGTCTAGAATTTTTTATCTCAGAAACCTACAATTGGTTTAGTAAATCGTCAGCGAGGCAACTAGCATATCGCGAATTATATAAATTAATTAATAATGGCGATCAGGGTTGCCAGATGCAATAACGTGAATTATGGAGTGGGGGGCATAAAATTATGGTACGTGAATTATGGAGTGGGGGGCATAAAATTATGGTATAATTATGGTACATTTTGTAGATTTATATGCTTTTATATGATTCTACACTATAATAATAATATTTTACACTAATCAAATATATTATTAGATGAAAAAATAGCTCTTAATTATTCCCTGCATTGTGTTCAAAGCATAATCACATGGTGGAAACAACCACCATGTGTTATTTCCACCATGCATAATCAGTTATTGCGTGTTCTTAAAAGTGTTTAGATATAGCGAAGCGGTTTGAAATCTTTTACTGGTGTGTTGAAAAACGAGTGATTAAGATGAAACGTAGAAGTGAAACTCCTGAAAAGAAGAAAAAACTACGTGGCGAGTCAAATCAAAAAAATGAAAAACGAGTCCAAAAATATCGACCTGAATGGGAAGCAATTGCAGAACTGAAAAATTGGCTAAAACCTATTCCTGAAAAAACAAATAAGGCAAAATGCGTCGTTTGCAACCCTGAAATGACAACTGACATTTCGGTAATTAAAATGCACAGCAGTGGTAAGAAACATTTGGACGCTGTGAAAGGAATTGGCAATTTGGCAAGTGCCAATATTCAGAAAACTTTTAAACAGGTAGAATCTAAAGAACAGCTGAAACTGAAGGTGCAATCGCCAGAAGTGAAATTGTGCGGTCTACTTGCCTCAGAAAATCTATCGCCGAACTTAACAGATAAGTTGTCAAAGACATTAAAATCAGCTGCACCGGATTCTGAGATCCTGAACAATGTGAATCTTGGCAGAACGAAAGCTACAGGTGATAACAATTATTTAAATAATAATAAATATTTAAATGGCATTGTATTAGAGTTTGCATAATTATTTTACATTTCTTTGGGAAAGAATATATATTTTCAAAAAATATGTATATAACTATGTAATTAATTACAGTATTTAAATACATAATCCACAAGTAATTACTACTTTGTAATTAATTAAACTTTTTCAAGCAAATGCCCATCTTTGACAGATAAAAATTAAAAAATAAATATTGCTTGTGTTAAACATCACTTAAATGAAATAAATATTTTTTTATAGCGATTGTCAAAAATGTGATCGGAAAGTGTCACTTCGAAGAACTAACAGAAAAACTAAAGATTCAAAAATTGGGCGTTTTTAAAGATGAAAGAACGGACATTGGCTCTATCAAAACTATGACCGTGAATGTAATATTCCAGGATGATGATAAGAAGAAAATTGTTACTGAGTTCTGGTCGTTGGTTCAAATTTTTTCTAGTGCAAACTATGACGAAGCATGCAAAGGCGCAACTGCTGAGAAAATCTTTTCGGAGTTAACACAAGCGTTCAAAGAGGCTAGCATTCCTCTGGAGAACATTATCGGTAAATAATTAAAAAAAGTTCTTAATGTTTCGCTGGGCTAAGTTTAACACTGTCAAATTATATATCAGAATTAAAATAATGTCTTATATGCTTATCTTTTATATTAGGTTTTGGAAGTGACGGATGCAGCACGATGTTTGGTACGGATAATTCGGTAGTATCACGGCTGAAGGACACGGATAATTCGGTAGTATCACGGCTGAAGGACATGTGCTCAGGAATCTCTCTCTCTCTCTCTATCTCTATATATATATATATATATATATATATATATATATATATATATATATATATATATATATATATATAAAAGAAAGTCGTGTTAGTTACAGTCGTGTTAGTTACACTATTTATAACTCAAGAACGGCTGTACCGATTTGGCTGAAAATTGGTGAGCAGGAAGCTTAGAGCCAGGAGACGGACATAGGATACTGTTTATCCCGTTCGACAGCGTTCCTGTGTGAGAACGCACGTTTTTGCACGTTTTCGCACGTTTTCGCGTGATTTCGCATGTTAGCGGTCATTGTTGCCTGTTGTAACCCATTGTTGTAACGCCGCACTGATAACAGAAGGTGATAATGAAAGTTTCGCTTTCGTTCGCCGATATATCTATATATAGTCGTGTTAGTTACACTATTTATAACTCAAGAACGGCTGTACCGATTTGGTGAGCAGGAAGCTTAGAGCCAGGAGACGGACATAGGAAACTGTTTATCCCGTTCGACAGCGTTCCTGTGTGAGACCGCACGTTTTTGAACGTACGCAGTGCAAAAAGGATAGTACAGTTTCTCACAGTGAGTGCGACGCGAGAAAAAGATGGGACCGGCTGCTAAGGCGGAACAGAGTTCGCCGGGTCAGCTAGTATATATATAAAAGAAAGTCGTGTTAGTTACACTATTTATAACTCACGAACGGCTGTACCGATTTGGCTGAAAATTGGTGAGCAGGAAGTTTAGAGCCAGGAGACGGACATAGGATACTGTTTATCCCGTTCGACAGTGTTCCTGTGTGTGAACGCACGTTTTCGCGTGATTTCGCATGTTAGCGGTCATTGTTGTAACGCCACACTGATAACAGAAGGCGACAATGATATCTGCCTTTCGTTCGCCGTTATATCTATATATAGTCGTGTTAGTTACACAATTTATAACTCAAGAACGGCTGTACCGATTTGGTGAGCAGGAAGCTTAGAGCCAGGAGACGGACATAGGATACTGTTTATCCCGTTCGACAGCGTTCCTGTGTGAGAACGCACGTTTTCGCACATTTGCGCGTGATTTCGCATGTTTTCGCGTGATTTCGCACGTTTTCGCGTGATTTCACACGTTTTCGCGGGTTTTCGCACCTTTTGGAGGGTTTTCGCACGTTTTCAGGCGTTTTCGTATGTTTTCGCGTCTTTTCGCCTAAGTTTTCTGTGCAGAAGCGTTCTGCAACGGAGAACAAGCAAGCAAGCAAAGATACAAGTGGAGCTAATAAAAGCGTGTTAAAAAGTAAAGTGAAGTATAATTAACAATGCCGCGACCAAGACGATCGAATCTTTCCCGACAAAGCCGTAATGCAAGAAGGATACGAAACATTGCTAATGAAAGGACTGAAGAAGAACAAGAAATTGCACGTGAAGAGCGCCGCGTTAGTATGGCTCGACTTCGTGCTTCTCAATCACAAGAGTAACTGTGCCTGGCTTACCACCGCACAATTTACGCCTAAAAGTTGGCTCCATAGTAATCATGCTTCGAAACATAAACCAACCAAAACTGTGCAACGGTACGCGTTTGGTGGTTAGAAAATTGATGAACAATGTAATTTACGCGACGATACTCAAAGGAAAATTCAAAGGTGAGGAAGTTCTCATTCCGAGGATCCCGATGATCCCAACCAATATGGCGTTTCAATTTAAAAGACTTCAATTTCCGATCCGTCTTGCATCCGCCATGACCATCAACAAATGACAAGACCAATCCTTGAAAGTTTGTGGTTTGAATCTAGAATATCCATGTTTTTTCCATGGTCAATTATATGTGGTATGTTCACGGGTCGGAAGATCATCTGTGTTCTTTGTTTTTGCGCCTGATAATAAAACAAAAAATGTCGTGTATCACAAGGTACTTAACTGAAGAGTGCAACCTATGCACCAAAATACAGGAACAATAATGAATGATTAATCTACTTAATTTTTTTATTTGTATTTTCTAATAAATTCTAAAATCTGCTTATTTATTGCCTTTAACAGCCGGTCCCTATGATTACAGCTTTGTATTTCTCTCTTAAACAAAAATCAATTCCAAAAAAACGCTCTGCTACGTAATAGATTTTTTAATTATCTATTTAATACCAGAGCGTTTTTTGAAATTCTTCTTTGTTTGAGAGAAAAACACAAATCTGCAATTGCTTTATTATCACGAGTGCAACAAGGATAGTACAGTTTCTCACAGTGAGTGCGATGTGAGAAAAAGATGGCTGTTAAGGCGGAACAGAGTTCGCCGGGTCAGCTAGTATTACAATGAAATGAGTTTGCACTCGCTGCATCTCTGTGTCAGCGCCGCTTGCAACGAGCTGCACAGAGTTTGTGAAGATGTAGCTCGAGGGACATACAATCATAGTAACAAACGGCATGCGGAGTTCGCCCATTTTCAGCGCATTTGGGAGTTGGAACCGCACAAGCTGCTTAAGCTATCCCAGACGAGATGGCTGCCTTTGACGGAAGTAAGATATATTTGGAAACGTTGAACACATTTTGTGTGACAAACAACTTTTTTTGCTTAAATTAAAATGAATTTTATCATTCTAGGTTACACACCGGATTCTGGAGCAGTGGGACGCGTCAAAGAATTTTTTTCAACACAAATACAAAAATGAACGACTTCTCGCTGCAGAAACTTTGGCGCAGGCATACCAGGACCCTTTTATCAAAATGCAGTTCTTCTTTGTCGACTGGATTTTGCCGAAATTCTCAAATGCGAATAAGTATTTTCAGAGTGACGATGTCCTTTTGACGGAAATTGATCGGGTTATGCGACAACTTCTCCACGAGCTATTAAGTATTTATATCAGACCGGATATTCTCTCGCGAATGCCATTACATGAAATTGACCCAGCGAATTCCAGTTTTTTTAAACCTTTAACTGATGCGCACTTCGGCATAAACGTTATGAGAGAGTTGCAAAAACGGGAAATTCACGAGAGAAAAGAGCAGGTAACAGATTTCCACCACCGGTGCAGATCTTTTTTGATCAAAGTGTGTCAAGAGACTAAAAAAAGATACACTGCTGAAAAGTCTCTCATGCTTCAATCCTCAGGTGGCGGCAAGCACGAATGTAAGGAGACCTCAGTCGTTGTTGTCTATTCTCAACCAAGCTCCCCGAATCATTGCTGAAGATGATGTTGCACTGATGCAAACAATTGACAGCCAGTGGCAAGCACTTCAGTTTTTGGAAGTTCCTAAACATTGGACTCACGATCCTAACGGTAAAAAATCTGTTGACGAGTTTTGGTTCGAATTGAAAAATTATACAAATATCATGGATGAGGCAGAGTTCAAGGAATTGGCGGATTTCGTCCTGGACATTTTTCTTTGCCCACTTTCGAGTGCCGCTTGCGAGCGAACACTCTCCAAGGTGAACCTTATTAAAACGAAGATAAGGAGCAAAATTAAGACGCCCTTGTTGAATGGTCTGGTGGCGAGCTCGCAAGCGGTTAAAAATGCCGGTGGACCAGACAAATTTGAGCCGTCTAAAAAGATGCTATCTTATATGACGAGTGCTAACCTGTACTCCAAAGCGGATGAATGTGATAATGACGGCAGTGATTCAGAATGGGTTTAGATACGCTTTTAACGTGATATACTAAATATAATACACATGTTAGCATTTGAAATTTTAATACATCATAAGGATAATAATAAGTTGTTTTGCAGAGATCTGTTTATTTGACGTGACTTATAGTCTGTATCGCGTTTTTAGAATTAGATTTAGATACGATACATATATTGATATGTTTGTTTACAGAGATGTGTTAATTTTATTTGATATATAATGTTATAAAAATATAATCTATAGTGACTTTTTCGAAGTTTATTTATTTCCTTTAATATAGACAAAATGACAAAATCTGGCCATAAGTAAGTTACTTTGATAATTTCATTTGTTTTAATTAGTAAACTTTAAATAAATTTAGAGCATTGCGGTTTCTTTAAATGGCAGGAGTGGAATGACTATCTAGACTTTTTCTCTCTTTAGCCTGTTAAGATCACATGTAACTCTCTCTCTCTAAATTGTTATCGTAATTCCAATCCAGCAATGAATCACACTCATGAGAGAGAAGTGAGATCAATGGTTCACAAGTTAAAGTAAGAGAGAGCAAGAATTAATGGCAAATCTTACTCTTATGGCGTATTCGGAATCTTATTATTTTTCTCGGAGAATGCACTTTTATCTCGCTCCAACTGAATCTTACTAACGAGAAAATAAAGGATAGATTCTTTTTGTCTGAGAAAAATATTAGTTTCCGAATACCAGTAACATTTCATTTTTTTTAATCTTTAAAAAAATTATGGTACAATTATGGTATTATGGTACATTTATTTTTGGGATGAAAATTATGGTACGATCTGGCAACCCTGATGGCGATGAGCCCTTAAAAATTCCTCAGTTGTCAGGAACTCGGTGGCTTTCAATTGAACGACCAGTGAAACAAATTTCAAATCAATGGGTGGAGTTAAAAACTCATTTTAGCATAGCCAGAAATTCTGAAAGATGTTACACTGCTGAGTCGTTATTTAAAATGTATGACGATGAACTTAATCTTGTCTATTTACTTTTTTTAAATCCCATTTTATCAGATCTGCAACGAGTAAATAAAATTTTTGAGTCTAATCACGTTGATCCAACAAAGCTTCTGACAGATTTAAAAATCTTTCTATAGCGCAAAAAATCATAATTCCAAACAGTGGTGTGGATCCATTACATTGCAACATAGATGACTACATAATGAAAAAGCCATATTTAAATTATGCCGCAGAGAAAAAATTAGACGAACAAGGTAAAATTACACTTGAAGCTGAGTCTGTACTTCGTGACCGTTGCATTTCATTTCTATTGTCATTGTTCAAACAATTAAAACAGCGATTACCAGACAATATTGACATATTAGAAAATATTTCAGCATTTTCAGTTAACAATACACTGCGTAGTAATAAAAAAAAGCTTGTCCGAGCTTTTCAAGCTGTTCAATGTGTCAGACGATCTGATTACTCAAATTGAACACCAGTTTAACTACATTCATTTAGTCAATTGGAATGAGACAAAGTACAATCGGTTTTGGGGGCGAAGTAACGAAATATGTTGATGCTTCAAATTCGCATCCTTTTAAGGAATTATCTGAATTTGCTCAATCAATTTTGATTTTACCGCATTCGAATGCTGAAATTGAACGCGTGTTTAGTTTAATGAATATAGTCAAAACAAAATTGCGAAACAAATTAAAAACTGAAACTTTGAATGCCATTTGAACAATTCGCTTTGCTTTAAGAAGAGTTGGAAAATGTTACGATTATACGTTCCCAGAAAAGGTTTTACAAGTAAATGCGAATGAAAAATACAAATCCGGCTCAGACAATACGGACGATTTAACTGTTTTGTTAGATTTTGTATGGACATTATTCAAAAGTTTATCAATTAATTTTTTGAAGATATTCAAACTTTATCTTATGTTAAATTAAAAATTTTTAATCAACCTTTCATTTTTTCATTTTTTGTAATAATGTTTATACAGTGTTTTATTCGCTACATTTTCGCACAGATTTTAAATAAAATAGTAATATTTTAATCAAATTAAAATTATTTCCCTACCTGATAATAAAAATATTGTTAAAATATCATGTTTCTTTGGGTTATATATATTTTTAGCTTCGATTTTTATCGGTTAAAGGTTTTGAATATCGCGGGATTTTAGCGGAAAATTTTAAATGACATTAGCGGTTTTTAGCGGGAAATGAAATCAGTGATAGATTTTTTTTTAATTCGTTGGGCCTTTAATTATATTCATCGACGCAACGCGTCTCTTCGCGGCTGGTCGAGCGTTGAGCGCGGAGTAATCCTCCATTATCTATACCTCTATTCCAGAGGACGCTGTATTTTTATGTCTCGTCTCGTCGAGTCAGTTGTCAAAGAGGACCGCCAGGTAGCATCGCGTACGCGCCTCTTACTCCACGCGCCCCTGCGTCACTACCCAGCGGCCAAAATTGGAAAGGAATAAGGATAGGGGTAGGGTTTAGGACACTTCACAGGGGTTGGACTAGCCCTTCTGAAGCGGCCAAACTCGTTTTGTTGAACAAATTTCACATGAGAATCGACGGGAATCGAACCCGGACCTCAGTGGTGAAAGGCTAGCGACTTCGCTAATATTTATTATTCTGCAGGTATGTATATACAACCTGGTGGCAGAACTCTACAATTTACATATTACTAACATTAACTTTAAATTATTTAAAAACATAATAATAATAATAATAATAATAATAATAATAATAATAATAATAATAATAATAATAATAATAATAATAATAATAATAATAATAATAATAATAATAATATGCTAACAATAATAGCCTTAACTACATTTTATGGTTGACCTGCAGTTATTACAACTATTAAATACAAGATTACACGACCTTTTAATTACTCTTCATTTCACTTTCACTTCACTTCACTTCACAACATTTGAAACTCACTTCTCTTTGTACTTCTATACTGCACTACACTGCACAACACTTCACCACACTTCAATACAATACTACTTTGAATATAATTATATATTTAGAACAGGAGCGCATTTAATAGTAATTAACACAATAATAATAGCAATAAAAATATCAATAATAATCAAATAATAACTGATATAATAATCCAACTTACTAAATTAATAAAGTTTACAAATACCATTAGTTAATTTATTTTTAAATCTTTGAACACCTAGAGGAAAGGGTTCCAAGGCTGTCGCAGGTAACTTATTTCAGTCCGTTATTGTTCTATTTGTAAATGAAAATTTTCCAACATCTGTTCTCTGTAGCCTAAACTGAATTTTGTGCTTGTGATCCCCCCTACTAAAGTACGAAGGTCTACCCAATCGGATGTAGATATCTTTCCAAGCCGGATAACCGGCATACGCTTTGTACAGGGCACAGAGTCTTGCCTTAACTCTTCTAATTTCTAGAGACTCCCATTCAACATTCTTCCTATTCCCTCGGAAAGTAAGTGTATACGCTCTTCTCTGTACTCTATTCAAATATTCCTTTTGGGAATTTCTATAAGGGTCCCAACAAACAGCCCCGTATTCCACTAGTGGACGAACTAGAGATAAATAAGCTAATTCTCTCGCTTTCGCAGTACTCTTTTTTAGTATTCGCATAGTAAAATGCAAGGACCTCCAGGCTTTCCCTACGACACAGTTTACCTGATTTTCCCAACTCAATTTGCTATCAAAAATTATCCCCAGGTTCTTACATGACACGACTCTTGGAATGTTTTCGTTGCTTAAACGGTATTGAGTTTCATTGGCGGATCTTAATCGTTCGCACCTGGCAACACTGACCCTAACCCATACACAAGTTGGATTCTGAATACAGATGGAAATAAGCATTTTCGCCAAGACTAGATGAGAAAAATTCCTTCAGTGTAATGAAAACAATTTGCAAAGGCAAATCAGCTCTAGCTTAGGGGCATCATCCCCCCCGCCGTCTGAACACGGAGAACTATATTACCTACAGAATTCTAGAAGATGTGCGCAGATAGTGGAGTTACGTCGGCTATAGGTTTCTGACTATTGATATTATTTAATTTCTACTCTCTTTAGAATAGCAACATCAGTCGTTTGATCAGCATGTTCCATGTAATGAAAGAGGCATAATATCTTTAAATAAGGTATATTATCTTTCAGTACTTATTCGATCCAGGGTTGCCATATGTGATATCTTTTCTATACTTGCTTCTTTTTTAAGCTGGCCGATGACACTTCATCAGCTGTTACGGTGTCATCCAATCGAGAGCTAAAAGTCATCACGGTGACGTCACTGTGGTGACGTTTAAGCTCCCGATTAGACGAAACCGAAACAGCTGTCATGCGCCAGGTTACAGAAACCCAAGTATACCTTTCATTGCGACCTGGATACATTCCTGGCAACTTCGAATGAAAACGGGACTCCTTAGGCGCTTCACCTGGATAGTTCAGTCCAGTCAAATGATAGAAAACAAGGGAAAGTTTGAGTGTAGTTTTAAAATTTGGTTTCTATGTTTTGGGACGCTGAACATGAATATTAGGTTTGCCAACAAAGAAGTTTTCCCGGAAACTCGTTTTTAAGAAAAAGAAATGTGTAAAACTGACTTCAGTTTTTTTCAGAATAAGTCAAAAGCCATCCATTTTTCGTAAATCATAGTCATTTAAGAAATAAAATTATCCACATTTAATGTCGTTAAGCCTTTTTTCTCCAATTAACGGTTTAGCACGGCACTGAGCATTTGATGATATAAGCAAAACACACGATGAAACGGGAATCCACTTTATTTCAATATAATTTATAAACCACTATCCATTTTTCGTAAATATTCATCTAAGATAAGATGAAAAGGGATGAAATTGTCTAATTTTTTTTGTGTTAAAGGATTTTTCTTAATATGAATGGTATTGCCATATTTGCCTTGGTGTGCCTAGATGTTTCTGTGAAAATGGCACTCCACTTAATAGGCGTCGTGATAGAATAAGTGACTATCGGCAGACGGTTTAAAGCCAATGACAAAATTAGGTATAGAAAGTTATAAGACAAGTAAAAACGAAGGTAACCTTTTTTATCAAGACCTTAGTTTTGGCAGAAGCTATTCAGACGTGGTAGAGAGCACTTGGAAAAGCTACTTAGATTCGGTAGGGAACGCTCGTCAGGAATTTTTAAATACGAGAGGTAGTAGAAATATTAGGAGTTCAGAATTCGTGTTGCAAGATCGTTTAGTCAACGCGATTGTGAAGACAAGTTGAAAAAGAAATGCCCATCAAAGACATTCGGGAAGTGATTTAGTATTAGATGATTATAAATAGTGCGTGTTATATTATCATTAGGTTTAGGGACATCAACTTTATTTATTTAATGATTTTGTTACTACATATTTCGGGCAATCGATATTCGGATTATAGGGCAACAATTTATAATCGTAACATCAAGACACAAAGACAGAAGATTCCCGGTGGAATTCAAGTGGGAAAAGTTTACTTGAACGTCGTCGTAAATACGTCTTGACGAATCGTAAGCGTCGCGGAAACGTCGTACCGAATAAATTTAATAAGTCTTTGCAAAGAGAATATCAAATAAACATTTAAAAAGCCTTGCAGATCAAAGAATGTAATATTTCATTTTAATGACATGCCAATTTGTGTTGATATTTGCTTGAAAATATTTGGTTTTCGCACCACATGTTCTACGATTTGTAATGCGTTTTACAAACAATGAGAGATGTGTTGATTTGGAGAGAAATGTGGTCTAAATGGCACAGCAGCGAGGGCCTGCGGTCCACGGGCGCGCCAGCAGTGCCTTCTCATGCCGCTGCCGGCGGCTCCGTCCTATAATTCTGTTATCACGCCAGTTGAAACGAAAATGGACAAATACTAAGTTTTTTTATATTAATAATAGATGAAATATTTCTACAGCTTAGGTCCATTGCTGTAGAATCATTCTACAGCAATACCATAAGAATAATATATGCACATATCTAGAAAATTCATAAATATGTCCTTTCATCTTTTTACTTTTTCGCATTACTTCGCATCTTAAAATATAGCAAAGATACGTACTTAGTAAAACGAGTTGTTACTATTAAAATAAAACAAGAAAACTTGTTAAAACAATTCAAAGAGATTTACCGTTTATGTTTACACTTTAGTAAATATCAATGCCGTAGCATTTTCCAGTGAAAATACTTAGAACGAACTTTGTGGTCAAGTTATATTATCTTCCCAACACAGACTACATTTCAGTTTCAATCCCACAAATATCGTCCGAGTTCGAAGGTGGTTTGTTGGACGCTACTCTCCACTCTGAAACGCACTTATAGATTTTAGAGAAAGTATTGTAATCGTGCGTCGGAAAACGGCGATATTTTCACAGTATAACTCATTGCAAGGCTCTGATAACAAACTAGTGGTGCTACAGAATGGCACAGATTTTCTCGTACTAGTTTTCTAATTTCTTTGGTCTAGGCTAGCTTTACAGACTTGCCCCGTCGTCTTACCAGCCGCCATCTATTGCCGCAGAAAGTACATTGTTTTAGAAAATTTCTCATTTTTTCGGTTTCCTAATGGTAGAACCGAAATATTACTTTAAAATTCTTAATGAAAACAACAAATTAACAAATTTGTTTTAACAAATCGTCGCCAATGTAAATATTAATTATGTGAGAGATAGAAAAAAATTGAATTTTAGTAATTTTTGAAAACCAAAAGAATAAAGAAGATTGACGTTTATGTAATCTTACAGAGTACATTTAGCACTATCCCTACCAAAAGTTAAAAAAAATTAGAGCAGTGTTTTAGAAAATCTTGTTTTTGTTTTTTTAACACGTTGTTACACATATTGCACGAAAACTACCAAAATTTTCGAAACAATGTACATGACCTTAATGAAATAACTAATTATGAAGCAAAAATATTACTTGAAGGGCTATCTTCAATTTTGTGGTTGTAGAAAGAACCGAAAAATTCAAACTTTTGCAATTTTCGAAAATTAGAAGTTAACAGTGAAAATCTATAAGTGCGTTTCAGAGTAGAGAGTAGCGTCCAACAAACCACCTTCGATCTCTGACGATATTTGTGGGATTGAAACTGAAATGTAGTCTGTTTTGGGAAGATAATATAACTTAACTACCAAGTTCGTTCTAAGTATTTTCACTGGAAAATGCTACGGCATTGATATTTACTAAAGTGTAAACATAAACGATAAATCTCTTTGAATTGTTTTAACAAGTTTTTTTTTGTTTTATTTTAGTAGTAACAACTCGTTTTACTAAGTACGTATCTTTGCTATATTTTAAGATGCTACAATAATTCAATTTTAGAGGTATTTATTTTCAACCATTTTGTAATTCACGAAATTTCTTTGAAATGTTCGCCGATTGTACAAATGTTTTAAATATAATTATTAATATTGTTTAAATATATGTATAAACAATGCAAACAAATACAATTTTGCAATGAAATTTCATTGTGGATGACATATCTGTCATCTATCGAATAAGTTAGTTTAACCTTGGCCAGTCATTTTATATATATTAAGAATTTGCTAAGATATTTCACATTGCAATGGAGGTTTTCTAGTGAATTTCTTTCTGTTGGTTAATGTTAGAATTAAAAAAATGTGCAATTTTACTGAATTTATAAAGTTCAAATATTTTAAATATCAATGTCAATCTAAGTATCAACTTAGGAAGTTAGCTAGCGATGTTTAATTTTGTAACAAAAAATTTTTTTGCAAGCACTAGAGGAAGAGAGAATGTAACACGATTTCACATGCACTCGCATTCCAATATTATAACATAAAACATCAAATTAACAATTTTAGAACGATGATCATGAATGATTGAATGATGAATTGAAAATATTAACATAAAGTTATACGTTCATTTAGAAATATCTATACTTGTGTAAATGACATAGTATTTTGTGATGTGTGATTCTACTCATCTGATCTTTCAAAACACAAAATTGAATATTTCTGTATTTGAAAACCTTAACACTACATTCATCCAATCCAATGAAGTTTACAGCAAACAGCTAATAGTATGTTTCCCTATTTTTTAATGGTAATGGTTGAACAAGAGGAACAAATAGTTTCTGACTCTCGCTTTTAACAGGAGACAAAAAAAAAACAGTTATTTGGTTGCCCAACATCCCTTGATAGAAAAGCAGAAACAATCGTTTGGGCGTAATGCACCTTGAAAAATAATTTGTTTATAATCAATTTCCTTCCTATTTGATAAATATATCGACTTGTAAATTGCAGGACTTAAAAGAGAATATAAAAACAAAATAAAAGTTATGCTCATACTCGCCGTAAAAATTTGAATTTAGTATAATTAAATTGGTCACAGAATTTGTTTACAAGCAAGTGCATTTTAAGCATATGTGGCAGGCAAAAGCGCGTCATTGGAGAACTGCTTTTTCAGTATGCTTGTATAGAGCGAATGAATTAAGCGCAAACAAATGGGGGCAACAATTACAAATTTATAAACAATTTCTAAATTTTGCTATTCTAAAGGGGTAGAGTCTCCCGATGTCCCAGAACCGAAAACAGCGAAATAAAAATTTCGCAACAATTTATTATTTTATAAACAAATTCGAACACACGTTCTAACACATATGTGTTAGAACGGCCGGGAAGGGTCCGCAAATTGTGCCTGAAATGAACATCTCAAAATAGCAGTTTGACAGGAGTTACAAATCGATTACTAAAAGGTAGAATAATTGTTGCTAAAATGATAAATATTTGTTGATCTATGGACAATAAATCTCGACGGAAAACCCCGCCGGAATATGTTTTGGTCGTGGCGTACGCGCAAGCAAAATCTCCCCTTCGGCAGGGAAATATGACTATCTTTCCGTCTCGTACGTAAACAAACCAGCCCCCTCCCCCTGAGACAGTTCTTTCTACCCCTTGGGATGTTGCACCAATCGCAGACAACTGTGGTCCTACCTTCTAGCGATTGGTCAACGCGTCCCTCCCCGTGGCCGCGGGGTGTCCAAGTTTGTTGGCGCGGTTGGGAAGATAGAAATTTGCCGGCCAATGTTTGTGAGGGAAAGGGTACGTATTAACAACAAGAGAGGCAAGTCAAAAAAGTATATTTGTGTATTTTTTGAAAAAACAAAAGTATAGAACAAAATGGGGTTAACGCCACCTTATACAGTACATTTTGCACAATCTCCACTAAACGTTTAAAGAAAAATATGGAACATTTTTTCAGAATTTCTTGTTTTTCATATTTTTAATATTCCACATATTTCACGCAATATTGCGCGAAAACAATTGAAATGTCCCAGAAAAGAAATTGCATGACCTTAATGAAAGAACTAATTCTGGAGAACAAATTTCATTTGAAAGAAAACGTGTCTCTCTTCAATTTTGTAGTTGTATGAAGACGCCGGAAAAATATGACTTTTACATTGTTAACAGTAAAAATCAGACCTATGCCACATGACATTCTTACAAGAAACTTAAAGAAAAAATTAGGTGCCATTTTTTATTAAATTTTGAACATGTCGCAGGCGCTTCATATAAAATACTCCCAAAAATTCTATGAAGGTTTATCAAAATCGCATTGCTTTTAGTGAGCCAGAGCGACAGGGGTTTATTCAGTTTGGAAAAATGTCTGCGCATTGTTTATGTGCTAATGTTCACAGACGACAGACGTTAAAAAAAACTTTTCCGTATTAAGGGTTCATAATTTCTGATATCAGGCCACATTAGTTGTTAGATGGAGCAATTTACTTCATATTAGAACAAGATGGTTCCACGTTTTCTTTATTAGGGCCCTATAATACGAGTTTTTGTGTCGAAAAATCGCCGTTTTTTGCCGCAGCGTTACATAACTTTCTCTATAATACGTAAATTACTCTGTATACTGTGTGGCCCACCTAAGATGTTCCCTTCAATTTTCTCCTGAACCGTTGCAGATACTGAGAAGCGGTTTTCACTAAAACTATAATATGCAAGGGGCACATATAGTCATATATAATATTATTCTATTGCATTTTTTATTGCAGAGATATTGACCCAACTTCGATTTTTTAAATGGAACCCTATAGATTTCTTTAGCTCATCATAACATGCGTGAAGAAACGAGTTCATAAATATGCATATCGCCGTATGTTACATAACAAAATTTTCGAGAAATTAAGAGTTTTAAAGACGCACGCCGACTACTGGTTTCCGTAATCTGAACGAGAAATTCCGAGTGATACGCGGCGAGGCCATTCCCTTCCGTTGCGTCGACCCTGCGGTAAATGTAGTGATGCAATGTGCAAAGGAGCTCACGAAAACCCGCGATTTGCTCTTTAAGACTACACCCTCTCAGTTCTGGAGACAATGTATTCACCCATAGACATGTTATGAGTAAATCTGTACGCCACAAGGTACTATTTTTTAATTAATGAAATACTACAAGATTTGAGAAAATATTTGAATTATTAACCGTAGAATTAAGGGAATTAAGGGAAGATTGGAGAGTGAAGATGTTCTGAATTAATAAATACGTGTGCTGTCAGAAACAAAACGTTTACTCTTTGAAAGACTAAAAACCTTTACCGCAGGGTCGATGCAACGGAAGGGAATGGCCTCGCCGCATATCACTCGGAATTTCTCGTTCAGATTATGGAAACCAGCAGTCGGCGTGCGTCTTTAAAACTCTTAATTTCTCGAAAATTTTGTTATGTAACATATGGCGATATGCATATTTATGAACTCGTCTCTTCACGCTTGTTATGATGAGCTAAAGAAATCTATAGGGTTCCATTTAAAAAATCGAAGTTGGGTCAATATCTCTGCAATAAAAAATGCAATAGAATAATATTATACATGACCATATGTGCCCCTTGCGTATAGTAGTTTTAGTGAAAACCGCATCTCAGAATCTGCAACGGTTCAGGAGAAAATTGAAGGGAACATCTTAGGTGGGCCACACGGTATATGTATGTAAACGAGAAAGAAAGTAGAGGTGCTATAGAATGGCACAGTCTTTCTCGTAGTAAAGTTTTCTAATTTCCTTGGTGTGGACTGCTACTGTACAGTCTTGCCCCACCTTCTTGCATGCTGCCATCTATCGCCGCACAAAGTACATTTTTCTGAAATTTTCTCAACTTTACGGTTTCCAAATGGTAGAACCGAAATAATATTTTAAGAAAATTACAGAAGGCTGAAACCTCGACTTAAATAGCAATTTTCATTTAAAAATTTGAAACCGCTTTTAAGAAAAAGTTTTGCGGTACTGTAAATGTGAAATTTGGAGCTCTTTTTCAGAGGAATCTATTGAGTTTTCGAAAAACATCCATTGAAGTTATTTGAAGAACTTCTCTCGCAAATTCTCGCTTCCGGAAATGAAAGTTATCTGAAAATGCGGAATTTTGGGCTCATTATATATATATATATATATATATATATATATATATATATATATATATATATATATATTGTGACGTCATGGGATTAGACAACCCCATAACGCCACCATCAGCTACGAAAAGAAGCCCACGAACAGAGAGGAGTAGGGTACGCGGCGGAGCGATGGCTTGTAAACGCGCCATCTAACCACAGCTATGCGAACTCTGACGCCCGAACTAGCGAATAATGTTTTTCCGGGAGGTCACGAAAAGAGGAGAATATTCACCCCTCCAAAATTTCCCCAGGCGCGAGTACCATAAGTATCGCGGCGCGCCTCGGAGGAGCCCTCTATGATTGCAGCAGCGACGGCGACTAGACTGAGCTCTCTTTGATTGCAGCAGCGACGGTGACTAGCCTGAGTTCTGAAGGCGATTGTAACTTGATAGCATAGGAGTTTATTTTAACTTGATAGTTAAAAGTTAGCTTGAGAAGCGTATCTTCGAAAGTGATGTAATTAAGAAGTGGAGTGCACGAACATTCTTCGCATTAACATTCACAATATTTGAGAGAGCAAGTGAAGTGACTGCGTGACTTCGAAGTAATTTCAAATTTGTAAAATTCGCGCAGAAGGACATTAACTAAATCCAGCATCTCAAATTGCACGCTGAGACCACACACGCCCAAAGTGTGGTAGGTAGGCCGAGGATTTAAAGCATAAATTCAGCAACATTAATTATTCGAGGCTGGAAGCGCGAACAAACTTGTACGAGGCGCGGCAGAAGGACGACCCCAGGAAGAGAGAAGCGTAGGCGAGAAAGATTTGAACTGGAACGAGAATCGTACGAGTCCGGAGAACGGGAGAAGGGTGTGGAAATTGGAGGCGTGGCGGAGTCCAGAGTTCGAGAGAAGGAAACTGGTAACGTCGTGGGACAGCAAGTGGAGACGCGTGGCAACGCGGGGCTGCGAGCGGGAGAAATCCCCAAGGTTACCTACAGGCGAGCGATGCGGAGCTGTTGAGGTAAAAGAACTGGCAACTTTTATGCGGCGATCAGTTGGGGAAAGAGAATAGCAGTTCGTGAGAACGACAATTCGTGTTAAAAGTGGGTGAAAAGTCCAGAATAGGTGGGAGAAGTATTCCGAACGATGTGAGTGGTAGTTTCAAGTTCATTTACTGCACGTGTTATTGAATTCATTCTAAGAGGCCATACCTTGTACATAGTGGTTCTTTTATCGACGTGCTTGATGAGTTGTTGTGAATGAAAAGAACCGATAATCACAATTTTATAAAAAAGTTAAAATATGAAATAATATTGCATTATACCACTGTCAATACATGTGTTCGATTAAAGCGAACGGTGATTGTAACATCCTCCGTGTACGATGTTCAGAAAAATGGTATCTTAATGTAGAAATGTAAAAGTTGCCGAACTGTATAACAAAACATAATTTATCCCCCTCATAGACGGATATTTCTCTTCTAGTGTGGTGTTCCTGTCTAAGGGTTAAAGTTGTATTGCTTTCATGACAATTAAATACATTAAAAAATACATAAATATGTCACAATACAATGATTTACACTACATCCTTTTACATTATCATTTACGTAGTTTGTATCAAAATGACGCGCCGGGAATTACTTTTTCCAATCTTCAAGTTTATACAAATATAACAATCATTTTATATCAATATAACTTACTAAGTAAGCTGGGACATGTCACGATTCTTAATATTAGATTTTAATGTTTGTTACAGGGTTGGATTCAGGATGCATCTCGCCTGCGCGCTATTTTACCACTTCTTCAATTTTGTCCGAAAGTACGAAAACAGTTTTAAAATTTTACTTGGGAAAACAGATTCATCAGGTGAAGTCTATCAAGGAGACAAACGCCGTTTTGAGATCAAAAATCGAGTCGCAGGATAAAAGAGCTCGTGCGTAATTTCGGCTCATTCTTTCTGGTAGTGGAATGATAACGGAAGATCTTAGAAGTAAAATGTATGTAAAATAAGATGTTCGGACATGGAATATTGGTGATATCTACACAATTAGTTCAATTTTCTTTTTGAAATCAGTTTCCAAATCGGAATTGATATTTTGAGCAGTGCCTCAAATAACTTTTTGATGGTATGAAGACGGAAATATGTGAACAAGATATATAGTTTTATACGACTATTACAGACGATACGAGACCGTTTGGTTGTGTTACAGCATCACTAGTTTGATAAGTGGAGAAAAATATATTGAGATTGAAAGGGACGAAAGCATACACCGACGGCCCGGCTTGCCTGGCTGAGAGCACGGCTTCCTCCCGTGCCGCAGGCCGCCGGGTTTGGCCGTTCGGCCGCGTCGAGGGAGCCCCCAAAAGGGTCGGCTGACGCAACTGGGGGGGTCAGGTATTTTTTCCGAAATTTCACTTTACGCCGCTCCTATTCATCCGATTTGCATGATTGACACGGCGTTAGATTCAGGAAGAACGTCGTCATCACGCTATGAGTCCACATTTTTTAATTTCTTCCCGGAACTATGATAAATCATTTTAAATTTTGTTTAGAAATATTTTTTGAAAAAACGGCATCGTAGCGTGAATTCTATTTTAAAAAGGAGTCCAAAGCCGTTGACAGATCGAAAATCGGACAATTTGTTCAGACGTTATCGGTCTAGTAAATTTTGCTTATTTTGGTGCTGCCACGTAGTGGCGACAAATGGAACGTGTCGGTACATTTAGCCTTAATTTACTATATCACTAAATAGTACATGAAATAATTTTTATGGTACCATGCTAAGCATTTCATATCGCTTACCTTTCTGGATCTGTTGGAAATCTGAAGAATTGCCGTCCACTCCTTATGTTTTTGTTGTTTGGGCAATTGGGTACCAAACAACGCCTAAATTGGGGCATTTCGAGTTTACAGAACAGAGCATCGTCTCAGAAACTCAGAAACACACAAACGCAAAAACGATCACAGGACACCGTTACGTTTACGCATAAAGTACGTGAATAATTGCCGGGTGCGGCCTGTAGATTTCGCGTACAGCGCCTTTGCGCCCTTCGACGCTATTGGCCCAACACGGGTTTAAGATGGCGTAATTCAAATTCAAATAAGAACAGGCCCCGGCCTATCTAGTGGCAGAGGACTGGTTGCGCCGAGCGACGAACGCGCCGGAGAAACGGGGGCCTTGTTGACAAATCGCCGGGCAACCGAGGGCTCGATCGCTGAGACAATCGGTGCGTCATCTTCGGCGAAAGATAAAAAAAAAACACCCGGTACAATTTTACTTAAATAATTCATGATTTTCACATGTACAGTTGATGTTATCTGGAAAAGTCATAGTTTATTTATTGTGTTAAAAGTAATTGTTTTCTGTGATATGTAAAGGGGTCAGATTTAAGTAACGTGTATGTTACGTTTTATTGTTTTTTTCTTTTAAGTTAACAGTGTTATAGTGAGTGCGAAGCCCAAGGCTAGCACCTGTGAACGGGATACCTTAAAACAAGTGTAAAATTAATTTTAAAAGCCGTGCACGGAAAAACGAGAGAGTAGAAAAGTAAAATAATGTGGTAGATAAAATTCAGAAAGAGGAATGAGCAAACTGTGAATTGTAGTTGGTGAAAGTGTGTTCAGACAGTCGAGGTGACGCCAAGTTTTTTTGTTTTGCCTTGCTTTCTGTTTTTTTAGTGACCAACTACTTAAAGTGCATAATCCTGTTATATAATTGTGTCACTGTAATTTTTTCATTGAATATATGCTCATTTTATTCGTATTTTATCTGATTCATTGTGTCAAGGGTTCAGACCTTTCTCATACCCAAAAGATTCTGCTTCCTGAGAATTTTAAGCTCGCTTCATGAGCATTCATACTATCACGCTCTCACCACGTATAGAAGGTAGTAGGAGGGTGTGTTAGAATATAGTGTGTGTATATATATATATATATATATATATATATATATATATATATATATATACACATATACACACACACACATAAATACACTAACGTGAAGGTATCGCCTATAATGTAAATATTACCGACCTGAGATACAAGACAAAGAAAATACATTTTAGTATTTTTTGAAAAAAAAATTGAGCAATATAAAGTTTTTGTCATTGTATAGGATTTGTTTGGCACTAACCCCAACAAAAATTTAATGAACAAATCTGGTGCAATTTTTTGCAATTTGCATATTGCAATTTTTTATAATTGCCAATATTGCATGCACTATTGCACGAATACTACTAAAAATTTAAAAAAAATACATTAACTTAATTATAGAACTGTTTATGGAAAACAAATTTCATTTGAAGAAAAAATCTCTATCTTCAATTTTGTAGTTGTAGGGAGACGCCGCAAAAATTTAAACTTTTGCAGTTTTCGAACATTCAGAGTAAATCGGACCTATGCCACCTTTGTAAGTGTATTTTACTTAATTCTTACAAGAAATTTAAAGAAAAAATTTGGAATCTTTTTGAGAAAATTTTGAAAATGTCCAAGGGGCTTCATTTAAAATCCCCAAATTTTAAGGAATGTTTTTCAAAATTTCAACGATTCAACTAGAGGAAGATGCACATGAAGTTCTTCAATTGGGAAAAGATCGTCAGCGAAACTACACATTTTGACTGAAGATAACAGTGACTTTGCTCTCACTGATTAAATCAGTGACAATTTCACTGATTCAGGTTCAGAGAGTGACATTCTTGATAATGTATATGTAATTCTGTATAGTTTCCCTCATGAACAGATGAAACTATTCATTGTATGAGGCGAGAGCCATCATAAATACGATATTTGAAGCTCTTTTAACAAGAATCTATTGAGTTCTCGAAAAGAATCATTGGAAGTCATTTGAAGCACTTCCACTAAAAAATGCCATAATGTATTAAAATCCCCAAATTTTAAGGAATGTTTTTCAAAATTTCAACGATTCAACTAGAGTAAGATGCACATGAAGTTCTTCAATTTGCAAAAGATCGCGTGATTTAGGCGCTAGCAGTTTTCACAGACGGACGAACCTTTTGAAAAAAAAAAAAAAGCATAACTTTTTCGGTATCAGGGGACCCCAAAACGTGTATTACCGTTGAAATCTCGAAATAGATTTTCCGCATCATTATCTCTGTACTACGTATATTATTGCGTGTATACGTACGAATACGAGTGTCATGTTTCACACATGAACTACCTTCTGTAATGAGAAAAAGTATGTGCTGTGCTATCTGAGAAGCCATCGCCATCATCCATAGAATACCAATTAGCTTTACTTCCTAGCTTTAAGTGGTATTTATGTAAAAATTAAGTTAAGATATCACCGGTTGGTGCATTCTGCACCTTAAAAAGGTACTTTATATACAGATAATGTGCTCCCATGGCTATGAGGAGGTTCCATACAAACTAAAGTTTGTAATTAACTTTTCAATTTGGTAAACATTTATGGTCTGGAGTACAGGTAATTTATTTATGACATAGAAATCAATTATTCTGAAACACCTTTTTATTTATTTCATTAAATTCAGCTCTTTGCCATTCATTTTTGTGTCATAATATTAAATTACATATAATTGTGGGTGATATAGACTGATTTCCAGTTCTTGATAACGCTGTATGAGCTTGTATATCACAAAAAATTATATTACGAGTATTTTGTCATCATGAACATAGGTCTACTTCGTTCATTAGCTCCTAGATGGAGCCACCATTGATACTGCGTTCCTACCCTGAGGAGCAGTCAGTCTATAGTCAGTTCTATGCCCAAAGAGCAGATTTGTTGCCTTGTTGCACCCTTTTCCACCAGGTGTGCTAATGATTATATATTATATATCGTCACGCTAGACGGAGGCGAAGTAGTACGCCGCGGCGTGATATGTGACAGCAACTAAGCTTAAAAAAGGGCGTGCGCGCCCCAGAGAAATTGCCACTCGTTAATTTAGTAGAACATCGTAACAGAAAAACAGGTTAATAATGAAATTTTAATGAAATTTGAAATTCAGAGTGAGCCCGGCCCAGTGTCGTTAGAACTGTTTTAATGTTTTATACAGGTGGTTCTTTTGTGTCGATAGCCCGTAATGGGCAATGATGGTGACTAAGGGCCACATTAGGGAAAAAAGGCATGATCTTGGATCCTTTGTGTGTTGAAATGTATAGTTTTAAGAATGTTTATGTGACATACTAACTGGTGTACCTTATTTGCAGCAGTGTTTATTAATTTGTTAATGTATTAAATCCTAATAAGGCGCTTTTTGATGCGCATGGGTATGTATGAAATCCCAATTAAGTCGCTGAATGCGCATGGGTACTTGGTTGCAGGCTCGTGATGAGGTTTTGATACGTAGCCTTGCACATTGTGTAATGTATCCGAGTGTGTTCGGTTGCATATTCTGCGCATTTGTCTAATGTGTATTCTAATTTTACAGTTTTTGGGTTCCTAGTGAAGAAACATTCGAAGACGGGACGGTTGTGGCCGTACTACGTGTAGCAGAGACCTCTGTCTTGGAGCCCGTCATTTGGCCCCGTGAGCGGCCCAAGTCTGTCGCCCGGGCAACGCCGTATTAAGGCCGCGGTATTAGGGATCACATTCTTTCATTTAAATGAAAAATACTATAATCGGTTCAGTAGAAGCTCCAAACGAAGCCATGGCAGAATACTTTTTTTTTAAATATATAGATATTTAATGGAAGAAACTCAAACGCATGCCAATGAATAAACGAGTTTGAAAAAGAGTGTGAACGCTGTTTTGTGGAAGAGAAATTCTAAAATGTTCCCTTGACAATGCAAGCGTAGATTGGTACTCAAGTATGATTTTGAAAAATACAGTAGAATCAGAATGGAACAACTGGAAATAGAACGCACGCATAAAAGATATCGGAGCTGTACTAAACCAAGGACAAAAATGGGGATAATAAGCCAGTGGCATATTTTTCGAAAAAATTGAGTGAAGCTCAAAAGGAAAAAAAAAGCAATTTACCTTGAGTGCTTGGCAATAAAAGAGGTTGTGATATATTGGCAACATTGGCTACTTGGAAGAGAACTTTTGGTACACTCCAACCATAAACCTTTAAAAAATTTAAATATAAAAGCAATAACAGATTAAGAACTGGGTGATTTGACATACTATTTGTCCCAATACAATTTTAAAGTTAAATATAATCCTGGAAAATTAAACCAAGAGGCAGACTGTTTAAACAGGCATCCAGTTCTAGAGCCTGATGAAAATTCAGATGACATATTAAAAATTGTAAACCTAGTGAAATTAGAAGACATAAAAAATGATCAAAGAAGATGCACAAAACTACAAAACAATAAGAAAAAACTAATATTCTAAAATGAAATTTATTATAAAAATTAAAAAGAAGAGAAAAACTCTCATTATCAGAAGAATTTAGTAAAATATTACTAAAATATGTACACAAGTTACTACCGTACTAATGACAAAAAAAATATGTACACAATACTTATTGTCACCTGGGAAGAGCGCAGATGATAAATAAAGTAACACCATTCTTTACAGCGAAAAATATAAACATAAACATAGAGAAGATTTGTGAAACTTGTGACATCTGCTTAAAGAAGAAATCATGAAGAAAATCAAAATATGGATTAATGTCAAACCTAGGTCGAGCAACGTACCCATTCAAGATAGTTTCTATAGATACCATCGGAGGTTATAGAGGATCCCGGTCAACAAAAAAAATCTACACCTACTGGTCGACCATTTCACAAGATATGCTTATATTTTAACATCAAAACGCTGATGACTTCGTAAAACTAACTGAGGAAGTAACAAAAAACCATGATGTCCAGATGGTACTAACGGATCAATATCCAGGAATAAATTCAAAAGAATTAAAACAATTCCAAGTAAAGAAAAAAATGAAATTGATTTTTACTGCCATAGATGCGCCTTTGTCCAATGGTCTCAATGAAAGATTAAACCAGACTTTAGTGAATAAAATAAGATGTATTATGAATGAAACTGACAAAGAGGCTGCTATTGCTATGGACAACTATTGTGAAAAAAGCTGTGGAGAAATACGAGACAGAGCATACAGTGACAAAATTCTCAACAAAATACTTGCTAGAGGATAAAACCATAAATATCCTATTGCATGAATTAAAAATAAAATGCACAGCCGAAGATTTAGAAAGAGAGAGGAAAATAGCACTCAAGAATACAATAAAACTTCATAATGACAAAAAAATATTCAACCTACACAGTAGACAAATTGAATTAAAAAGGGAGATCTTGTGTACATAGAACATGAAAATCGTATGAATAGGAAGAAATTAGATGAATTGAGAATTGGCCCATACTTGATATTGAGAAAATCTTAAAGTCAATCTATGAAGTCAATACCGGACACAGAACCAAAGAATCAAATTTCTATGATATAACAAAACCAACTCCAATGGTAGAAGGTTATGATAATTGAACAATTGCAGAAGCATTGTTCATTTCCCAGGAGGGGGGGTTTATTACAGAAACCCAACTGAGTTTTTATTTCAAATTAAATATTTGAAGGATATAATCAATATATACTGCTAAAAATGAAAAAAATTGCTAATGATGTTGAGTATGCCAAATTTGTTGTAAATATTAATTTAAACAGAAAGTCAAATGCTGCAATGGGTGAAGGAATATTTTATTATTAAAAAAAGGGCAGATGTTAAAATCAACCATCACCCTGGACAAAACAAGAATAGTTTTTCTATCCTTTCACCCATATCAAATATTGCTGGACATTTTTCTTGAAGGTTTTTCTCCTTTCCAATTCCTTCCGATGCAAATTAGAGCCCTCCTAAAACAGAAAAAAGATAGGTCAAGAAGTTATGCGAGGAAAAATGGTTACTTTATTTTCAGTTTATATACAAGATCATACTAACTGGCAGAATTATTATGAGGTCTGGATTGGGAACCTCAGGAGTGGCAAATGGCTTTGATGTACCTTCTGTACTCCCACTCCACTATGCCAAACTAGCCTCGCCATGTAATTGAGTAAAATATAATGTGTTTAGTGACTAAGGAAAGCAAGGAACACTGATCAAAATAAATCAGTATTTATTTTTTATTTATTTATTTTACGTCAAAAAACAGTTGAAACTGCGTATGACGTGCTATGGGGAGCTAAAGTGAATTGTGTGCACATTTTCAAAATTCTGTGATCCCTACACTAAGTCATATACTACTTAAATTTTGAAAACAAAAACACCCATGTAATAAAATCAATTTTCAAGGATAAATAAGCAATAAATTTTGGCTCTTATCCATGTTGTCCTTCGGAATAATACTTCCTGCCGCGACAACATGGAAACGATAATTTGAATAATTGTATTTCCCACTGAATTCTAGAAGACGTCCACAGAAAATGAAGTTACATTTATGTCCAGAAGCAAAAAAAGGGGCCATCTCAGCATTTGCTCAATGGATCAGGGAGACTGGACGAAAAACCTGATCGAGATGGGGGTCATTGACCCGGAGGGTGTAGTACAATACTTGTTACAGGTTGTTTATACACATTTATACAGTCCAAATGGTAAATAATGCATTATGTATCATTGTTAAAATTAATGTTACTTTTCTTGTGATGCTCAGTATAGTCTCTAATTGTATAGAAACAGTTATGCAGCAGAAACGATTTCACTTGGTATTTAAACTTTTCTATTGAATTTAATCGTTTAATGTCATCTGGCAAAGTGTTGTAAAATAATGTACATGTATTGTATGTGAATTTTTTGTTATGAGCTGTTGATACTGTCACCTGATGAATATGATTTCTACGTCGAGTGTTATAGTAATAGACATCGGCATTTTCTGAAAATATATTCCTGCCCTTAAGCAAGTCATTTTTGACAAAACCACTGATTCGTAAATAAACAGACACGGTAATGTTAAAATTCCTAGATTAATAAAGAGAGGCTTACATGAATCACGTGGGTGGGATTTGGTTATTATTCGTACAATTCGTTTTTGTAATCTAAAAGTCTGGGAGCTATAAGATGTATTTCCCCAGAATATTATGCCATATCCCAGGCGGGAATGAACATTCGCGAAATATACACAACGAGCAAAGTATTACAGCAGTCTTTGGCAAATTAAAATACCTTTCAAAATATTCACATTGTTAGAGTCCCCAGTTAGCTCCAGCACTTTCTCTTACACTTCTTCAAAACTCCACTCCTGGACTGGTGTCAAACTAAATTGGATAAACCAAAGAATGAGTGCATGGTTTGCTGGTATACCCGGCTCTGCTGTGGTGTAATCGACTCATTTTGGACTTTTTACAAATTTCATAAACGAAATTATCCATTGCACGTCAGATATTTCACACTGTATCACCAAACAGTTACATTAAAACTCTTAAGTTACATAAGAAGTTTTCAAGTTAATAACAAAAACAAATACGTGATACTAACAACGTGTTCATAACCTATTTCTTAGTATGGACAAATGTTCACCATAAAATAAAACGTCTCACAGTTATCAACAAGACGAGTCACATAAAAGCGAAAACTACTTACCTACTGTAATTAAAACAATCATCAGACACAGGTCAGTTTTCTCGCAGGAAACCTCTATTCCACTGGCTCCGCCGTGAGATTTTGCTTACATTCACAACAGAGCAAGTGAATGACTGGAACAGTCGGTATGGTGGCACGGCACTATACCACTGACAACCAGTGAAATGCTGGCGGTCATTATGAAAAGGTTCACGTATTCACTGATTGTCAGCGAAACTACACATTTTGACTGAAGATAGCAGTGACTTTGCTCTCACTGATTAAATCAGTGACAATTTCACTGATTCAGATTCAGAGAGTGACATTCTTGATAATGTATATGTAATTCTGTATAGTTTCCCTCATGAACAGGTGAAACTATTCATTGTATGAGGCGAGAGCCATCATAAATGCGATATTTGAAGCTCTTTTAACAAGAATCTATTGAGTTCTCGAAAACAATCATTGGAAGTCATTTGAAGCACTTCCACTAAAAAATGCCATAATGTATTAAATTTGATGGAAATGTGCATATTAAGGACGTGAGAGATATTTTAAAAAATGCATTTGTGTAATTTTTGGGGAAAAAAATAAAATGTTACACCAAAATAAACTTAACGTCATATTTGGTGTGAAGCGCTGCATCCTACTTACGGACTCGTCCTTGAGTCTCCCTGTCAGGGATAGGCAAACACATTGCCGGCCCTATCCACCACGCTCGTGGCCCGCACCCAACCAGGCATTCGCCGACCGGCTCCTCGGCTAGATGCGCACTCCTCAAAGACTCGAAGCGAAAGAGATCGGAGCGTCGTCGCCCGGCGCAAGTAGCCCGCACCCCTTCCACGCCGCCTCCTGGCTTTTCCCCAACACATCCGTTCTCTCTCTATGACAAAGGCTAGCACGTGGACGCCTAAACGTTTCGCCTACGTCACGCGGCCGCTCGTTGAAATGTGTTTGTATCCACGACGCTAGAAACTCCTATATACCCCCGCGTGAATTTTTGTTGCAGTTGAAACAACACAGACGAAAATTCTACAACATTAACCCTAGGCCATTTGGCTCACATGGTATACAACTGCGCCTAACCTAGCTCGTTCACAATCACAATTTAAAGTGTTTACAGGCCCTACTAACCTACCCAATCTACTGCGTGTTACAACGGCTTAACTAATTTAGTTTGGTTTCAATTATTTACGAACAATTATGTTAATATATAATTCTTTCTACTTCTACGGCGTGGTAGCCATGAATTTACTCCCAGTGACTTCATAAATTTGCGTTACCAATAAAAAAAGAAAAACATAAACATCAACAATATACAATACTTTCCACATAACACAACAAAAAATACATTATACAATTAATCCAACAGTTTACAACAATTATTCACAGTGATTTAAAGCCCTTCAATAATTACTATATACAAATTCTCTTCTTCTGAGTGAATATAATTTCCAAGAGTTTATGTTTTCCAATTTTAATTTCTGCAAGTCTTTCTTGACGTCCTCACTCACTTTCACCTTCTTGAGAAAGAAAAAAACCCTGCAAAAATAACACTGTTTCCTATGCCGTGGTCGCACATAGTCGCTTGTTCAATTTTGCACTGATTCACTGTGTCCGCACTGCTTGTCTTACATGCGCGTTGCCGAGGGACGTACGTCTCTCTGCAATCTCGCACACTGTTTGGGGCTCATTCTCATACATGCGACTTAGAACGTCAGCATTGATATTCTGACTACCTTTCCTATATTTAATCACAGAACTGAGATGCTGGTTTGCCAATGACCATCTCAACAACCTAGGATTGTTCTGTGAGCATTTCTGTAACCATACCAGAGGATTATGATCCGTTTCCACTTTTAGACACACATTCCCATCTAAGTAATGTTTGATTTTCTCTAGCCCCCAGATTATCGTAGCGCACTCACGCTATGATGTACAGAATTTAATTTCTGTAGGAGAGAATTTCTTACGTAAGAATAACAGAGGTTCTCACTATCGTTATCATCAATCTTGGAAAGTACAATCCCCGCCCCTCTTGCTGACGCGTCAAAGTATATCAAGAACTCTTTGCTAAAGTCCAGCGCCTGAATTACCGGTTCATGACACAGAGCTTCGCGCAGTTCTAAAAATGAATTTTCGCATTCCTGCGACCATGTAATATTTCCTTGGCGCGATTTTCCCCGTAACAAATCCGTGAGAACCGCAGATTTCTCTGAGAACCTGGGCACAAATCGCCTATAGTAAGAAATTAGTCCAATAAATTTTCTAACCTCCTTTTTGGTAGTAGGCCGCGGACTTTTTTTATCGCGCTGACGTTTGCTTCATTTGGCTTCATAAGGCCACTGGCTATCTCGTACCCCAAGAACATTACAGTCCCGCGAGCAAACGTGCACTTAACTGGCTGAACATGTAATTTCGCCTCTCTCAATATTCGGAACACTATTCCTAAATGGCGAATGTGATCTGACCACGTATTACTAAATATGGCAATGTCATCCATATACGGAATGGCAAAATCTGTACAATCTTTGAATAACGCTGCCATCAATTTGCTACAAAGGAATGGAGAATGTTTGATCCCAAACGGCATTTGCAGTGGCAGTTGCAACGGCATTTGCAGTTTGTAACATCCGAATTTAGTGCAGAAAGTAGCGTATCTCTGCTTCCTTTCCGTCATCTTTACCTGCCAAAACCCTTTGCTCAGATCAAATGTTGATATGATTTTCGCTGCTGCTACAGTTTACATTCTTTCATCTAAACTGGGCAGTGAGAAATATTCTGTCTTAATGACCTGGTTCAATTTTCTGTAATCAATACAAGGCGTAGACTTCTTACCTGGAGCTTCCACTAATATCATGGGCGATGCGAAATCAGAGTCGGAACTTGTACAGAGAAAGGGAAGAATGGCCAGGAAGGGAGGGGTTGCTTCAGCGGACTGAACGGGACCTTCTCTGTACAAGCTTACGCCGCGCCGGGCCGTGAGCTGCCCGGAGGGGGAGAGAGTGAGGGCGCTGGTTGAAGGAAGAAGCAGGGGTTGTCAGAATTCTACTCACTCACATTGCACATGCTATTTAATATTAAATTTACATTATTTAATTGCTTGCAATGACGTAAGGCGGTGTGCCTGCGGTGGTGTGCCGACGGCGGTGGGCCTGCGGCGGTGTGTCTGCGGCGGTGTGCCTGCAGCGGTGTGCCTGCAGCGGTGTGCCTGCAGGGGTGTGCCTGCGGCGGTGTGCCTGCGGCGGTATGCCTGAGGCGGTGTGCCTGAGGCGGGGTGCGTGAGGCGGTGTGCCTGAGGCGGTGTGCTGCAGCGGTGTGCCTGCAGCGGTGTGCCTGCGGCGGTGTGCCCGAGGCGGGGTGCGTAAAGCGGTGTGCCTGCAGGGGTGTGCCCGAGGCGTTGCACTGGCGGGGTGCAAATGAATGCGCGCTCCCACAAGGTCCGTCGACGGTAGGGCGCGGATGCAGCGCCTTATGGGAGCACAACACAGAATCTGGCTCGCGTAGGTCAGCCGGAACACGTAAGGACTGAAAGTCCGTCTGCGTTGGACGCAGTCTGCACCCCTGCCGAAGGCAGTGGGGTTACCATGCACTCGCGAGAAAGCAGATGGCTCCGGGCCTGGCCGGGCTTGCGTTGTCTGTCGCGGAGAGATTTTGTTCCGGCAGAGACGGCGACCTGTCGGCGAGTGCCGTTTTGGGGGTAGAGGCAAACGGGCCTTCGGGGTATGCGTAGCCGGCAGCCGGGGTGGGGGAGGCGGCGGTGAGGGTGGCCAGCGGTGGGAGCGTCGGATGCCCGCGGTGGGTGCGGCCAGCGTCTAAAGGGGGAAACAATGACCTGCCGCCAGGGCGTTTGTGGCGTGGACGGAACATAGGCTCCCGGGCTCGAAGCCGAAGGCGAGAATGAAAAATGGTGTGAATTGATTGGTCCGTACGCGACACGAACGTCCGAGTTAGTTTTCAAATGGGAGTGGGCATAGGCGATGGACTGCGCGTACTTATTCACCTGTGGCAGTTTTCACCTTGACTACTCTTACACGATTGTCGGGCCCGGGCATTATCTGTGTAATCCGACCTAGGCGCTACTGGCAGGACGGGAGCTGGTCATCAGCAAGTAACACTACGGTGTCGGTTTTTAAGTTCTGGGACGTGGATTGCCTCTTATGCCTTCGCTGTAATAAACTGATATAGTTTTTTGACCAGTGGTCCCAAATCTGCTGTCAGTGCCTGAATTCTTTTCCAGCGTTGCATGTGGTCAATATTCGTGGTGGCTGTTTTGTGAAGCGGAAGTGCTTCGATTGGTCGCTGAATAAGAAAGTGACCAGGAGAGAGATAATTTGTGTCGTCTGGATCTTCCGTCATTGGCATAATCGGGCGCGAGTTGAGGATCGCTTCGATTTTAGCAGTCAACGTTGAGAGTTCCTCGAATGTGAAAATTCGATTTTTGACTTTTTCTTAGAATTGTTTTGAACGATTTGATTGTTGACTCCCAGAGACCACCCATGTGAGGAGACCGCGGTGATATGAAATGCCACTGGATGCGGCGTGTTGCACCGGCTTTGTGTAATGTAGTTTGTACCACAGGGTTTGCGAGAAATTTGTAGATTTGTGCAAGTTCCCTGTCCGCCCCCTTGAATGTACTAGCATTGTCTGAGTAAATTGCTCGCGGGAGACCCCTACGACTATGCGGCGGTGGTAAGGTCTGAAACGACATCGCAATAGACTGCCTTAGTACACATGCAGACGAATATAGCAATGTAGACCTTTGTAGTAACACGTGATCTGGGCCCTCCGAGGCGGGCGACCATAGGACCCATGTAATCGATGCCGGTGTTTTCAAATGCTGGAGATGGCGTAACCCGGGCACTAGGAAGCTGACCCATTTGCTGTGACGCGAACAGTTTCTTCTCTCTAAAACATGTGATGCATTTCTTCAATACATTTCGTATTGTTTGCCTTGTACTTGGTATCCAGTACTTCTGCCTAATACTCGCCATAACCGATTGCGTGCCGGCGTGAAGTAATTTCTGATGAACATGCAGAATGAGTGATTTAGTGAAGTGATGTTTGGAGGGCAAAAGGATTTGGTGCTTTTGATCGAATGGCAGGTTCGACGCAGCTAGGCGCCCGCTAGTTCTGATTAAGCCGTCCGCGTACAATGCAGGTGCTAGTGGGGCCAGGGGGCTCTTTACTGATACTTCCTTTCCGGCCTGCAAGGAGTGCAATTCGGAAGCGAAAGATTCTGCTTGTACGACTCTGGCTGCGAGCAGTTCAGCCTGTTCTATTTCAATAACTAGTTGACTGTTGGTTCGTCTGGTTTCCTTGTGGCGGCAGTTGTGAATAAATCGAAAACACCAGCCTATCGTCCGAATGATATCAGAATACTTTGAATATTTGTGGATAACCGACATTAGCATGAGGCGGAAATCTTGCGTGAGTGGGGGCGGCAAGTGTGCTCGGTTCTCAGCAGCTTGCGTAATGGTTATGTTTGTCACAAATTGGGGTAGGGTGGCTGCCGTCCGGACCGCCGGGGAGGGTTCCGTTCGCCTGTCAGCGAACCCGTTAGGTGTCGAAAGCCAGGCCGGACCGGACCACTACAACGCTGAGGCCGTGAGGTCTGGAAGAGAAATCCCGCGAAAGAGGAAATCTGCTGGATTTTCCTTTGACGGGAAATGAAACCAAATGAAATTAGCAGTTAATTCTTGAATCTCCGCGACGCGGAGAGAAACAAATACAATACGTTTTGCAGGTGGCGTTTTTATCCAGGCGCAAACAGTTGTAGAATCTGTATAGAGATGCACAGAACTAATTTTGCGTTTCAATGAACCTACCGCTTTTGTTACAAGTCGCGATAGTTGAACGGCAGCGCATAATTCGAGTTGAGCAATAGGGCGTGGGCGCGGCGGCGCCACACGAGACTTAGCACAAAGTAAAGTAGTGACACAAGTACTTGAGGTGACAGTCCTAACATAAATACAAGCGCCGTAGGCCTTTTGAGAGGCATCTTCAAACCCATGAAGCTCTATGGATTGCGAACTTGGCGCCGTGCATACACACCTAGGTACCGAGATTGTTACCGCTTCTGCGAGTTGGGAAATCATAGTTTTGAACTTACAATTTATGTCTTGTGGTACTAGCTCGTCCCACTGAAGATTAGTTTTCCATAACTCTTGCAATAAGATTTTGGCCGGGATTACTAGCGGTGCTACAATGCCTAGGGGGTCGAAAATTGAAGAAATGCACGCTAGAATTTGTCGTTTCGAAAAATGTTGAAGTTCTTGAAAATTTTCAAGATTGCAAGTGAGCTTGAGAGTGTCGTGAAATGCATCCCACGCCAATCCTAGTGCATGGGTGGTAGATTCCTCCGAGCACGCTAACACAGATTCAGACTGTTGTTCCCTAATTTCTACTGGAATTTCAGCGAGAACATTAGGGTCGATGCTCTGCCATTTACGTAAGGGAAAACCTCCTTTATTCAGAACATTTACTAGTGAATTTACAACCTCTAACGCCTCTTGTGTCGTATCAGCACCGGTAAGCAAGTTGTCGACGTAGAACTGTGATGTAATGATCTCCTGAATGCGCGGAAGATGGGAAGCTTCATCTACAGCTAATTGTTTCAAAGTGCGCACCGCAATGAAGGGTGCACTGGCGGTACCATACGTGTTGGTTTTAAGCTGATACTCTTGGACTGGTTGCTGTGGCTCCGGACGCCAAAAAATCCGTTGACAATCATAAAACTTAGAGTACACTTGAATCTGGCGATACATCTTAGCAATGTCTGCAGAGAGGGCGACAATGTGAGTGCGAAACCGTAAAGTTAAAGAGAAAATATCCGGTTGAATTGTTGCGCCGACAGACAGTGCATCATTCAAGGAATAACCTGAAGAGGTCTTTGAACTCGCATTGAACACAACTCGTAATCGTGACGTACTGGAATTGGGATTCACCACACCATGGTGTGGTATATAATAAACAAAGGAATTCACCTGAGATTGTGGAGCCTTTTGCATGTGGCCCATGCTTATGTACGCCTGCATAAATTCCCTATATTGCTTTGCAAGGACATTATCCTTTGCAAGTTTTGATTCGAGGGCGTAAAATTGGGATAACGCACGCGGTCGTGAACTTCCTAGCTTCGGTGCGTCTTGTTTGAAAGGCAGGGCTACAATATACCGTCCGTCTGGAGAGCGCGACGTTGTTTCTGTATACACTTTTTCGCAATATTGTTCCTCGGGGGTTAATGGAACATTAGTTGGCACCTCTTCCAGTTGCCAGAATTTCTGCAGTTGCTGTAAGACCCTCTCTATTGAATATGTGAAATTAGATATTGCTGCGCACTCATGGGTGTCTGCAGGGATTAACGGCATGTTTCCGGACACTAACCACCCCAGTTCGGTGTTCTGGAGAATTGGCATTCTTTTTTCTAAAGAAATTTTGCCCATTAACATAATTTCTGCGGCGATGGCGGCGCCGAGTAAAATGTCAATTGATTTTTTGACATTGAAACGCGGATCTGCAAGCGGAAGATTCGGTGGAACTTTCCACTCTCCGCAAGCGAATGAGGCTGGCGGGAGGACTGTGGTGATGGCAGGCATTACAATGAACGCTTCTTGACAGTGCCATTTAGTTACACGCGAAGCTATTACGAGCGATGCAATGTGTTGCGAGCTCGTAGTACCTGTACCAACAGTTTGTATTTCAATCGGTCCCGCTGTACTTGCTGTGTCAAGCTGCTTGATTAGCGCCTCTGAAACTAAATTACAATTTGAACCACTGTCCACCAGGGCAGTGCATGAGTGAAGGTTACCGCAGCGATCGCTTACAAGAATTTCAGCTGTTGGTAATATACATGGTGTAAGACGGCTCGAAAAAATATTTACATTCGCACTAAACAAATTTACGTGCGCCGACGGCTGAGATGGCATAGCGTGGGAGCGGTTAGAATTGGTTTCGGGAACTCTCCCGGGCAAATCGACGACACTATTTTGAGCACCCTTGGAATTCCAGAATTCCTGTGAATGACCGCCGGGTGCACTCTGAGTGCAGGTACTGTGGCCGGATGGCCCCGAGACAAAAGCTGGCGAAAAGTTTCCTCCTTCACAGACCGGGGGCGGGGGGTATTGGCCGCACGGGGCAGTGAAAGGGGAGTTTGCTAGCGCCGGCGACTGGGCGTTGCAGAACGCAACGTTCATTTTCGACTCAAAGAACCCATGTAACGATGTGTGATGATTGGCATTGCACTGACGACATGTGAACGGGGAGCAATTATGCGATTTTGAATATTTCTTAAGACAATTATGGCACAGCCGTTGTTGGCGAACGTGAGAAAACCTTGCTTCCTGTGATAATTCGCGGAACTTCTGGCACTGATGAAGCAAGTGCACGCTAGCACAAAATGAGCATTTGTTTCCGGTATTGTTGGTCGCATTGTTAGATGGTCCTTGCCAATTACGGGGTGTGGCTTGTTTAAGTTCAGGGCGCGATTTACTGTTTTGGGCAGGAGTACCGGCACTGTTAATGGCAGCGATTTTGTACTGCCTTTCACAAAAATTGTAAGAATCCTTCAGTTGTGGATTTTTGTCTAACGGCGCGTTTCGTTCCCATTCTTGTACCACGGCGGGTGGACAATGCGCAAGAATGCGATGAAGAATGAGTAATTCACTCAAAGGAACTTCTAAATGTAAATTATCAAGAGCTATGGCATGGGTTTGGTAATGGTCAACAAATTGTCGCCATGTTTGTGGATTGGTTGAATCCAACACAGGAGGGCATTCTAATGCGGTGATGTGGGCGGTTGCTATCAAACGCGGATTTTCATATCGCGAATTTAAAGCTTGCCACGCCAATGAGAAGCTATTAGGCCCACTGGGAAATTGTAAAACAAGTTGTTTACATTCTGAAGGAAGGGCTTGGACCAGATAGTATAATTTTTCCAGATCTGTCGCATTTTTATTTTCGATTATTAGCGCAGTAAAAAGCTCTCTGAAACCTTGCCAATCTTCATCGCGACCGGAGAACCGGGGACTAGGGAGCTCAGGAAGCCTAACTACACTGTACGGCATTTCCTGTGAAGAGCGGTGTGAGTCTGCCACGGAAGGTGTCGCGAAATGCCGAATGTTTTCTCAACAAAGCATTTACTTTGGAGATTAACCGGAAATACCGGTCTTCACATTCGAATTCTAGTTCCGCATCTGGGAAATTGTCCGTTAGTTGTTTGGAATCTCCTTTGTAGTTTTCCCAAACTTCAAGAATACGTTCCTTACGAGAAACTAATTCTTCGTACGTTTCCTCATCGACAACTTTGAAATCTTGTATAAAACTTGCCTGGTTATTTATCTTTCTTATATATTATTTCTCAAAGGGCTGTTTGGTCTTTTCAATAAATTGGGTGACATATGAAACCGATGTGTATAAAAAAGCAATGGATTGAAAAATCGTGTTTCTTTTCACCTGCACATGGGACATTCGTATTGAAAAAGTGCGTTAAAAATACGTAAATATTAAAAAAAAACGTAAATTTCGGGATCAGCAGTTACTGATTGCCGCGCGATCTTTCGGAAGAAAATTACACTGTCGGACGGTGGCGGGAGCACACAGCGTTCAGCTGTGCCAGAACTTGCCAGTGCGCGTTTCGTGCACGTTAATGTGATTTTTTACATTGAATAGAAATCTTGAAATAGAAGAGGTTAGTAAATCTTAATTTTTGCATACATACAATAATTATTTTATTAACTGATTCCATCAACTTATTTATATATGTAGCCTTTGAATGAAGGTTAGAGAAATACAGTATTATTTTTTCACATATATTACGTGTATTCAGAATGTTCACGTTCACAGCGATTTTGTTTGTTTCTGTTTTAGTCTAGGTTGTATAAGCATGTGAACGTGATCTTCTACATTGAATAAAAATCTTGAAATTGAAGAGGTTAGTGATCTGATTCCATCAACTTATTTAAATGTAGCCTTTGAATGAAATAACTATTCACTTAATTGCCCTACATTATTAAAATGTGTTGTTTGGTAAAGTGAAAAATTTGTTTTCTTCTGCAGTATGGCCATAAATGGTTGTGGAGTAAATTGCAGCCACATTGGGATATTATAGAAAAGAAGAAAAGGTTAGTAGATACATAGTTTAATAATTCATATAGTGTGAGTGGTAATAATATAATTATATATTGTGTATGAATGCTGTTAATTGCACTACATTATGTACATAAATGGAATATCATTTACAATAACATTATTAATAAATGTGTGTGTGTTTGGAAAGTGAAAATTTTGTTCTCTTCTACAGTCAGTATGCCTCGAGGTAGAAAAATGACGATGGCTTCGGAGCGTAGAAAGAGGAAGCAAATTATGTCGGAAAGAACTCCTGAAGAGATAGCAGAAAGTTCTGAACGCCATTATCAAAATCGTGCCAAAGGTCAATGTCTTGAGACCGAACAACAACGCAGGACCAGACTTGATAAACAAAGGCAAAGACAGAGGGAGCTGCGACAGAAGGAAATACAGGCGGAAAGGCAGCGGCAGCTACGCATGTGTAGAACCCAAAAAACTGCACGCAGGTTTGTTAACAGATTGTGTGGAGCAAGATATTGGTTGGGTAGAACAAACCATAGTGACTGTAATGTAGATGAATTTTCTTTGGGAGAAATGAATGAACAGTGTGAGTTTTTTGGGGCTTTACATTTTGCAGCTGAGAAAACAGGTGGGGGATTCAGTAGTTGTTGTCATAAAGGGAAAGTGAGTGAGGAAGTTCTATCACCCATTGAAGTGCCTGATCTATTAAAAAATTTGATAACACGAGGTGATGAAAAATCTAAAAATTATCTGTTGCATATTAGAAGTTATAATAATGCTTTAGCATTTGCATCAATTCAGACAAATTTATTACAATTTTCCAATAGTAGAGGTCCTTATTGCTTTAAAATCCACGGGCAGATTTACCATTCTGTTGGAAGTTTGCATCCTGCTACTGGTGAGCTTCCATCGTATGCTGGATTATTTATTTTAGATACTGAATTTAGAATTGAAAAGATAGAATTTCTTAATTCATTGAATCCATCTGACTTACCTCCTCACAAACTGACTCTTAAAAAAGGAGCAGTAGTGATGTTGGTTAGAAATCTTAATGCCAAGAAGGGATTGGTGAATGGCACTAGAATGGTTGTGCACAAAATGCACAACAATTCCATTGAAGCAAAAGTTCTGACAGGAGAGGCACAGTCTACTTTGGTGTTGATACCTAGAATCGATCTGACTCCATCAGACCACACCATGCCCTTCAATTTAAAAAGACGGCAATTTCCAGTAAGGTTGTCGTTTGCCATGACAATTAATAAGTCGCAGGGGCAGACTTTCAAAAAATTGGCATCTATCTTCCCTCTCCTGTGTTTACACATGGGCAACTTTATGTGGCATTCTCTAGAGTAAGTTCGTTTGCTGATGTTAGGTTACAAATTGAAGATGGCACAAATCAAGGAAAATGTACAAACAGTTCTAAAGCTTTTACATTGAATATTGTTTATAGTGAAATTTAGATTGATAGCTATTTTAGGATCAATAACTTGGTGGCAGAAATATACATGGACTTTATGGTGACAGATAATAAGTACTGTATGTGAATGAAGGATGGGTATGTGTAATAAAATTTGTGTAACCTGAATTTATGTGATCCGAAAGGGAAACAAATAAAACCTTCAATTCAATTGTTGTGGTGATTCTTACTTTATTTGTAAAGTATTACCAAGAAACAAATTTTGGAAATTAGCTGATTAATAATTTCCAAATACTAGCCTTCAGTTTTTCGCGTGACAAAAAAAATGCATAATCTTTGGATCCTAACTAGAAAGAACCAATCTCTTGCAATGGATAACCTGTGAATGCATTCTTGAATCTTTGTATGTATCTGAGTGTGCTTCAATTTGCCTCTTCTGTCAAGGAAATGATTTTGCACTGATGCTGCTGACTACTGACGTTAGCACAAAGTGAATTGGTAAAATGTTTTGGATATTAAACAATGTTCATTTCAGGAAATATAGTCCAGGTCGTGGTGCTTCTACAATGAAATCTTGCATTACATTCTCTCAGTGGTTTATAATAGGACTCTGAGTGAAGGTTTCCACTTTAAAAAAAACCTAACGCACCATGGAATTTACCTCTTGGGTGGTGGGGAAACTTTTCCTTTGTACAAAGTTCATGAATCTGGAGATATTGGTAAATATTGAAAATGTAATTAAATTTTCATAAAAAACTAAGTGTATGTTAACCATGATTTGTTATTCTATTTTTGCAGAATTTGAAAATCTCGCTGTTTTTTATTAGTCTTGGATAGTTGTTGCTAAAGGATTTCATCAAGAAATTATAACATATGGAAAATACAGTTCTCCAGACAGCACTGTGTTGAAAAAGAACAATATGTTCAGCAAACCGAACAAGAAGGCTATAAGCACCATAGCTTATGTATGATCAGTAGAGCCCGGAAGTTTGGCAAAATGCCTTTTTGTTATTATTACGATTTTAACACTTTTAACAATAGGAGTCACTTATATGTGCTTATGGAATCATTTTAGAAGATTTTCATTTTGCCTTTTTTTGCCTATTTTAGCTTCTGATGCCTATTTTAGGTACTTTTGCCTTTTTTGCCGTTTTCGTCATTTTTTGCTTTTTGCTTAATTTTTTTCTCATTTTACCCTGGCACCGATTTCTATAGTATTGAAATCCATGTGTTATATCGTTTTCTATCGGTCTGCAAGCCAGAACAATACGTGGTCATCGTCGTGTTTTGTCTTTCTCTGCAAGTGGAGGCATGGTATCAGAAAGGAAGTGTTGAACTCGGACTCTAGGGTCAGGAAGTGTTAAAAGCCGCTGTGAGAAAGCGAGACGATACCCGCTAGGAACCTTCGATTCCTTTCACTGACACCCACAGACTTCCATTTGCCACGAGGGATTCCATCCCACACTACTAAAGCAGAGCGCCTTGGAGGTCCTCTATGACATGCGATGCGGCCCGGCTCAATGGCGATTACGCGAGTTCGAAGAACGAAAGTAATATCAGTGTTTTCACTGGTAACATTTGAAGATTCAAAAGAGAATATTTCAGTTACTTCGTAGGAATAACATTGTGTTAAAAAACATCGTATTAATAATGCCGAAAATGAGCGTGCCGTTAAGTAGTAAGTTGCATCGCTATGTGCGTGAATTTGGCGAAGATGTGTTTTTCACCGATGGTGCTATTCTGTTTTGCAAATTGTGCGAGAAAGTTGTCAACCATGAAAAGAAGTACTTCATTTCTCAGCATATGGCAACAACAAAACATAAATCTGCAATCGCGAAGAAGAGTGGAAAAAAGGAACAACAGTTAATTTCGACGGTGGACGCAACATCCAGTAGACAGTCCCAGTTTTCTCTCGATCTGTGCAAGGCATTCATGGACGCTGGTATTCCTTTTTGGAAATTGGAAAACCAGACGTTTAGACACTTTTTAGAAAAATATACGAAAGAAATGGTACCATCAGAATCTACGTTAAGGAAAACCTATCTGACCATCTGCTATGAAGAAACTTTAAATAGAATTCGTGAAGCAATTGGTGATAAAAACATTTGGATTTCCATTGATGAAACTACGGACGCTATCTAGGTAATGTCGTCATTGGAACTATGGAACCAACTTACTGTGAGTTCTCAACTTTTCTTGTTGAATTGGAGAAAGCGAATGGTACAACAATTGCTCAATTATTTACAAATTCCTTACTACTTCTGTGGCCTGAAGGCATACGCCATGATACTGTTCTACTTTTCATCACTGATGCTGCCCCGTACATGAAGAAGGCAGCCAGAGCACTGAAAGTACTCTTCTCGAATATGCTTCATGTGACGTGTTTAATCCACGGACTTCACAGAATTGCTGAAGAGTACTAAAAAAGTGTTCTTGAAATCTCCTTCCCATACCCGGATTTTCAGACAAGAAGCGCCAGGATTAGCTCTTCCTCCACAGCCGATATTGACTAGATGGGGAACCTGGATATCCGCTGCTGCGTATTACGCAAATCATCTAGACAAAATCCGCGACGTATTTAAGGTTCCACCAGAAAATGAAGCTGCATCAGTACGTGAAGTGAAGAAGCTTTTGAGTAATGCAGAACTAAACAGTGAACTTGCGTTTATCCTCGCACATTATGGAAAGTTGCCTCAGATAATTGCAAATCTGGAAAAAAGGGGCGAAAATCGTGTGTCAGCCATGAAAGTCTTTCAAGAAACATTAGAGAGTTTAGTGCAGGTGCCTGGAGAAAAAGGTTTAGCTTTAGCACAAAAGTGCAAAAGTGTCGTTAGCGCAAATGAGGATTTGGAAACACTGAAAACAATTTGTAGTGTTCTGAGCGGTGTACCTGGAGTTGATATTGATATGACTCCAAATTCAATAGCCTGCTTTATTAATGCTCCCATTTCTTCGGTTGAAGTTGAAAGGTCATTTTCGGCTGTGAAGAATATTCTTTCGGACAGACGGTTAAGTTTAAATGTAGAAAATCTGAAGAAATATTTAGTAGTTATGTGCAACCAAGAAAACAAAGATAAAGTTTCCATGTAAATGTTTATGTATGATTCAGTGTTAATATAAAAACTTATTCATTTGAATCATAACAAAATTCTTTTCACTTCATTTCCTTTTCTATTATCATTTGTTAGATTTTACATGATTTTCTGTACCCTACCATAGCTAGAATAAATGCCTTTTTAGTGCATATTTTCGTAAAAATAAATGCCTTTTTGCCTGCCTATTTCAGCCGAAATAAATGCCTGAACTTCCGGGCTCTAATGATCAGCAAACAATATGTTCAGCAAACCGAACAAGAAGGCTATAAGCATCATAGCTTATGCTACATCACAACTTCGAATGGATATAACAAATGTATTGTTTACTTTAGTTCATTCATTTATTTCTTTTATAAATTGAAATTGTACATTCTTTAATTATACACAAGGAAATATTGTATGAAGCGTCTCATTTACTTTCTCCCTCATATACTTCATATACTTAACTCCTCCTGTGTGTTACCTAATACAGAACCAAACGTACTTTGTTTCCTTGAGTTAATCAATATTCAAATGTCATGTTACTGTCAATGATATATACCTTAAAAAAAGAAATCAATGTTTGAGGTGTGCGTGTCCAATTGGAGCTATTTCCATCAAAGAAAAGTTTTCAGGAAATGGTAAAAAAATGTATCAGTAATATTTTATAAGAAAAATGGAAATAGTATGTTTTGTTCATGTTTGTTCATTATCATGTGCAGTTGATAGAGCAGGAAATAATACACTTATAAGCTCCCAATTCTGACAATTTTCTCCTAAATTGTTTATCAAGTAACTTTTGAACACCCCTCCTTTTGTTTTCATGTAATCTCTCTGCCAGAACTAGCAATTGATTGATATTAATTGGTGACTTATCCTCTCTTGAGTAATTAAACAATGCTTTCTCAAAAAACTTTAATTTTGTCCAAAGTATTATTTTTGACCATCACAAATTAATAAAAACAAAACAGACAAAAGGTTTTTTTTTAACATAATCACAAACTACGTAGAGTGTTTTGATAAAAAAATAAGTGCTTTTACATTGAACCAAACATTACTTTTGAATTGCAACCGAATGTGGGGGAAAAATTAATATTTGTTTGGAAGTGTTCCATTTGAACACTCATAAGTGATGCATACAATTTTTAAGTTAAACAAGATTTCTTGCTCTAATGCTACTAGAGCATAGTTTTTGATTAATTTGCTATTGATTTCTTCATTGCCAGTTATGTTATTAGCCACTTATTGACAACACGATATTCACATCGCCTATTTATGATGAAAATTATGGCATATCGCCATTTTTTTAAAAACATTTAACTCGGTTCACAGTAATTAGTATTCAGTTGTTTAAAAAAAATATATATCATTTCTTTATTTATTGTGTATTTACAACAAATGAAATGAAACTAAATTTTTTGGGTTTCAACATTTCATATGTTCTGTTGTAACTTCCTACAGGTTTCCCTTCAGTGCGATGTAATCGCACGGGTTCAGCTAGTAATTTTAATTGCAGTTGAACATACGGCTTCAAGCCTTTTCCGGAGTTTGTCTCCCCTTTCTGCCATGTTAACTGCTTGGGTTTAACTATGATTATTTAAAAGCCTGAAATTAGGACGCGTGCAGTATGCTAACATGCACCCGAGCACATGTAAAAAACATTGAAAATTAGTGCAAATAAATCGATCGAGGACCGTGTGGGAGCCTGCATTCCCGTAAAACACTGAACACACACATACCACAAAATGCAAATTACAACTAAACTTATTCACTAAAAAATAGCATTAACAAATTTGCACTAACACTGTATTACACAAATAAATTATTAATAAATTTCTTTACCACTGAATTGCATATAAGGTAACGGATTAATAATAAATTGTTTGACATAGAGAATTTTACTATTCTTGGAACACTGAAAAGTAAATAATCATGTGCAATGATGAGAATTTTAGTAAAAATTATCAAATTCAGACATCCTGGACGGAGGACCAAAAAATGTACAGAGAAAGGGAAGAATGGCCAGGAAGGGAGGGGGTTGCTTCAGCGGACTGAACGGGACCTTCTCTGTACAAGCTTACGCCGCGCCGGGCCGTGAGCTGCCCGGAGGGGGAGAGAGTGAGGGCGCTGGTTGAGGGAGGAAGCAGGGGTTGTCTGAATTCAACTCACTCACATTGCACATGCTATTTAATATTAAATTAACATTGTTTACACTTGCAATGACGTAAGGCGGTGTGCCTGCGGTGGTGTGCCGACGGCGGTGGGCCTGCGGCGGTGTGTCTGCGGCGGTGTGCCTGCAGTGGTGTGCCTGCGGCGGTGTGCCTGCGGCGGTATGCCTGAGGCGGTGTGCCTGAGGCGGGGTGCGTGAGGCGGTGTGCCTGAGGCGGTGTGCTGCAGCGGTGTGCCTGCAGTGGTGTGCCTGCGGCGGTGTGCCTGCGGCGGTATGCCTGAGGCGGTGTGCCCGAGGCGGGGTGCGTAAAGCGGTGTGCCTGCAGGGGTGTGCCCGAGGCGTTGCACTGGCGGGGTGCAAATGAATGCGCGCTCCCACAAGGTCCGTCGACGGTAGGGCGCGGATGCAGCGCCTTATGGGAGCACAACACAGAATCTGGCTCGCGTAGGTCAGCCGGAACACGTAAGGACTGAAAGTCCGTCTGCGTTGGACGCAGTCTGCACCCCTGCCGAAGGCAGTGGGGTTACCATGCACTCGCGAGAAAGCAGATGGCTCCGGGCCTGGCCGGGCTTGCGTTGTCTGTCGCGGAGAGATTTTGTTCCGGCAGAGACGGCGACCTGTCGGCGAGTGCCGTTTTGGGGGTAGAGGCAAACGGGCCTTCGGGGTATGCGTAGCCGGCAGCCGGGGTGGGGGAGGCGGCGGTGAGGATGGCCAGCGGTGGGAGCGTCGGATGCCCGCGGTGGGTGCGGCCAGCGTCTAAAGGGGGAAACAATGACCTGCCGCCAGGGCGTTTGTGGCGTGGACGGAACAGAACTTTCAATGATCCCATCGCGTAACATTTTTGCAATTTCTTCTAGCAGAATTCTGTTTTTCCGCATCGACAGGCAGTAAGGCGCACTCCTAACCTTCACGGTGCTGTCCACAAGTTCAAGGTCCATTTCGGCCCTATCGGTTAAACCTGGCTTATCCGAAAAAATATCTCTATATGCTATAATTAAATTCTTCAACGTCTCGTGCATTTCCGGTGTCGCGTCGGTACCTACAAGCATGGATTCCACGTCGAAATCACCTGCTTCTAGCTTGAGTGCTTACTTATCTATTGCGTCAACCGTCTCCTCCCGACCGTTCTTACACCGTTCTAATATAGTTCACATATTCCGTTCTCTGACGATAAGCCATCATATTGACGTGATACACCTTCCCGGTACTTCTGTTCGGTAATTTTACGACATAGTTCATTTCCGATACCTTCTCAATACCTTTTCCCGGTCCCATCCATTGCACTGATAATTTCTTTGTCCTATTCGGCGCAAAGATCAGAACCTCGCCTCCTACATTAAAATTCCGCGAAATCGCCTTCTTATCATAACACACTTTCCTTTTCTGCTATTCACTCGAGTTTCCGTTGCGCAGTTTCTCGGATATGCCTTTATTTATCAATTCAAATACATGTTATGTGACTGAATTACTCTCAGATTCGATACCTGCAATATTCTCAGACAGTAATGTTAAGGATGTTCTCAAATTATTTCCAAATACTAATTCAGCTGGCGTATACCCTAACGATTCGTGAACTGAAGTTCGCATGGCAAATAAAATTGCCGGGAGATTAGTCTTCCAATTGCCTCCTGCGTCTAGACACTATTTTGAGCAGGCGATTCATAGTTCGATGAATTCTTTCAACCGGGTTGCTTTGCGGGTGATATGCCGAACTGTGTACTATCCGTATTCCAAATTTCTCCGCAAATTCTATCATAAGATTGCTCATGAAGCAAGTTCCTTGATCAGTCTGAATTTCGCGAGGAAATCCCGTTCGACCGAACAATTCTAACAAAGTTTGTCGGCAAATGTTTAATTGGAGTAGCCTCTGGGTACCTCGAAGCTACGCGTATCGCAATTAAAATATATTTAGCCCCTGAATTATTCAGCGTAAATGGACTTACAGCGTCTAAATTTAATTTCGAAAACACTTCACTAACAGTTGGCACAATGACTAGAGGTGCCTTTTTCTTGTCCCCGCCATGGCCTACCTTATGACAGCTATTGCAGGTTTTTACAATTTTTTCCATCTCTTGGAAACAATTGGGTCAATAAAAATAGCGCGACATACACGATTCTGATTTCGAGCAACCTAGATGGCAAGAAGCTGTTTCATGACAAACACGCAAAACTGCTTCTCGATAAACCTTCGGAATTACCAGCATCTCGAACTTCTCACCTTTCTTCGATTGGGGATTCTTAAAGAGAATGTCATTCCGCACAAAATATGAGTCCTTCCCTGGCTCTGTATTTATTTCTTTATGCAATTCATAAATCTGTCTGATTTCCGTGTCCTTCTGAGCCGCGCAAAACTGGGTCGCATCTATCTTTAATAAATTTACTACTTCCTCCGGTAGTTCATTTTCGATCTCGTTACTTATCTCTACGGTTTCTACGGACTCCTGGTCACCTACTGATTTCCCTTCACTCTGCGCCTGCGCGCCTACATGCGTAACTGGATCAAGTTGCGGCGTCTCCGCCTGCTCTGAAATTTCCCTATGCTCTTTCTTAGCCGCACTAGCTCTAGTTACCACCATATTTATCATCTGTGGTTCCACACAACCGTCCTTAATCTCCTCTAAGAGCGAAATCGTCTCATTACTCAATATGTAATATTCGAGCTCGCATTCTCGGGGTGCAATGGCGGCTCGTGTAATCACGCGCCCGCTTGGGATTTCTAAATCAATCTGCGCTCCCCGCAAGTTCTTGACGCCCCTGTTCAATGGCTGACTAATCCAGATAGTTTTCTCCGTAAAATGTTCTTCGCTAACCAGACTCTCGCTAACTAAATCGAACGAGGCTCCAGTGTCAAATAACAGAACTGTTCGTACGCCGTTCATCGTCCCAATTACAGTATGATGTTTTAGAAGCTCTTTAGCATCCGGTTCACATTCATGGTTGATTGATGCTGGTTTCTTATTAGGACATTGCTTAGCTAGATGCTTCCGCGAATGGCAAACAAAACATTTCCTATTAAATGGCTTATCGAGTTCTGAAAGTGCTGCTGATTTACTCGTCGCACCGCTCCTAGAACTCGGTTTCTTGGGTTCGGCAGGCACTACTGCCTGTGCTTTAGCCTCACCCGGATACCAGGGCTACGTATGAAAAGAACTCTGCTTTCTTCAGCCTTGTCTATGGTTCTCGTACGCATCCAATTTCTTAGCTAATTCAATCGGATTTGTAAATTCCACCCACGAATCAACGCAATTATCCCGTATTTACCACGACATCTTCCTTTACATTTGATTCGTGACGAGTAAATTTAATAATGCATCTAATGTATCAACGCGTAAGCCCGACATCCATTCTCTCACATAATTTAGCAGTTCTCTCACGAATATGCCCCATGTAGAATTACTGCCCTTATTGTGTTTAGTGAATAATTGTCGGAATTTCTCTGCATCAAATCGGAACAATTCTAACAATTTTGCCTTTAGTACATCGTAAGTCCACTCTCCTTCCTGTTCTAAATATATCTAAAATAATCCAATTATTTACATTGTGGGGAAGTAAACTTATTAAATGAACTGCCCATTCGCTTTCATTTATTCGTAACTGTCTATATTGGCTCTCAAATGCACTCAAATATGCCGTAATGTCGTCATTTCCCCCTCTAAACCTGCCTATAATCTGGCCTATCTTAATCGCGTCACTATGTGATTCTATACGCGTTTTGAAGCTCCCTTCCGAACGTGTTCCGTCTATATTCGCTTCAATCCGTAAGCGGTGTAGCTGTGCCTGCTGATACCTCGCCCTCTCGCGTTCTGCTCTCTCTTTCCTCCCGTTCCCTCTCTTCCTTCCGTTCCCTCTCTTTCCTATCCTGTTCCTCCCTCCTTCCACCCATACAATGCTGCTCGCATAATTCCTCAATAAATTCTGGGTCATTATATTCATGATAAATAATTAAATTTTTAGCTTAGGGATTGTTTCGGTCGCGTCTAGCCTAATTCCTAGATCATTGGCAATCCTAATCATCCCTCCCTTCGTGAACCTGCTGAGATATGCCATGACTCCCAAACAATGCCGAACTTTGCAGAAACGTACTTACCTTGGTTTGCGCAAGCCGCTTCCTTGTTCGCGTGCTCGATGCTGGTTCTCTTGTCGGATTCGGTGAAGTCGGATGGAATGCTCGAATCAGGTTGTAATGGACTTCCTTCCTTACTTCGTTCTTCTTCTTTCTTGGAGCCGTCCCTCCGTACCCGCAGTTACGTGCGCGAACTTACACGTCCGTCCTATGATTCTAATTCTCGACTTGTACTGCCCTAACTTCGGCTTGGCATTGCACGCCGCGCCTCCTAATTTTATCACTTCGGACTGCGCCACGTGATGCTAGCTGCAGCATATACCACACCTACAATACGGCCCCCGTTTACACACACGGTGTCTACAAAGTCACCCGTGGACTTGCTTGAGCCCCTTACCGGCGCCAACTTCAGGCGTGCACTACACAGGTCGCTGCCACCATTTTATCACTCCGTCGTCTGTGGGGTCATGCGGTTGCAATAATACACAGACGAGAGTGGGTTAAATAAATGCTGGTTCATTTACCAAGCTCCTTCTAGCGGGAGAACCTGGTGAAAACTCGTACAGTGCTCTGGAGGTGTTTGTTTTCTGCTTCATTTATTTTTATTTCTTTGTCTTTCTGGTCGATTTCTGGAAAATTTTGAGTCCTATGTATGTGGCTGGTTGTGTAGTACGTTGCCACATGTTGGTTGTAGGAATACTTTATCGCATGTGGATGAAAAGCAAAAATGAAGAAACTCGCATATTCTGATTAATTAGTATGTGAATGCCATCCTTTTCTATTCAAATAAATTGGCTATTAGTTTGTTTTCTAATAATGTTTTATACTAAGATTAAATATGACTTTTTATGCTTAATGCTTATACTTTTTATCCTTTTATGCTTATAATTAATAAATGCAAATCATTAATATTCAATTGGAGAATATTTCATGTAAGGAGTACACTAAAAGAATGAGAAGAAAAGCAAAAGAATTTAAAACTGCTGTTGATTTGTATCATTTAAACTCTATCGATTTACGCCACGAATTAAAAGTACTGTACAGTCGAGCAGATTTTGTAGGGGAGCGTTAATTTTGCTGAACTTTATTTATGAGAACAATTGAACAAAAGTCTTTTCAGAAAGTGTCAAGCTCCTTAAGATTATAGTGACCAACCCGATGACCATTGGTGAAGCAGAACATTGCTTTTCTACTCTCAAAAGGGTGAAGACCTTCATTCTAAACACAATGAAAGAAGATCGACTGTGTGCGTTGGCAATGTGTTCCATTGAAAAGGAGTTATTGTCATCACCGAACTTCAATGAACTCGTTATAGACTACTTTGCAGAACTGAAAGAGAGGACAGCTGACTTCATTTACAAACAAATAAACTAAGGTAAGCCAAATATTTTAAGTATGTAACGTTAACATAGTTGTGCTGCGGTGCACCCCACCCCCAGCAATTAAACAGTCGCAGCCTACCCCATTTAGAAAACCACGAGCCGCGTCAGTAGTTCGGCGATTGCCGAAGAAGCGGTCTTTGTATTTACTACGGCATTCCGTGGATGTCAAAATTCCATTTCAGTCGCCGATCACAAGATGAAAATGTCCTGTAGTGCAAAAGCTTAAAGCTAACAAGATCTGCTGAAAGGACGTTAAACGCTTATTACTATTTCAGAGGAATTCCAGACGCAGTTCTAATTCTTCTGAAATTTTCAGTAAGACCACCTTCGACTATCTGAGCCATCTAAAGCTAGCAGCGCCCCAAAACCAAACTCAACCAAACTATTTCCATAATTATAGGCTAATTAAGTGCGCTATTCCCGAATTTTAAGCTCTTTTGGATTTCCCAAAATCGTGGCTGTCCTAGACTCTAGCTTTAGACAAAAGTTAGCAGCGCCCACTCACAAAATCCATCTAAAAATCAATTCAAAAATCTTAAACTCTACCCAAAATTTAAGAATAATTATGGGACCTAATTACTCCCGCTTTATAAAAAGGACCTAGGAAAAAAAATACTCCCGCATTTATAATCCAAAATTCAGGACTGTACAAAGAGAAACAATTAACATTGGTTCTTATGGGTGGATAAACACAAAAATCAAAAAACCTGAGAAAAAATTGAAACCCTGCCCAAAATTTCAGAATAATTATGAGCTCTAGGAAAAAATTACTCCCGCATTAATGTTCCAAAATTCAGGGTGTACAAAGAGAAATAATTAACATTGGTTCTTACGGGCGAAAAAACACAGAAAAAAATCTTAAACCCTACTCAAAATATAGGAATAATTATGGGCTCTAGGAAAAAAATTACTCCCGCATTTATATTCCAAAATTCAGGTGTGTCTATATACTATATGTTAATGAAAATACTTCCAATTTTTTTCCAATCTTCAATATTTGCGTCTTCTTAAAGCCTAAATTACACGCCTTTCTCTTCCAGCAGTGGAATATTGTCTAAAATACATACGAGGGAGTTTGACAATGACGAAAAATAATTTTGAGCTCCATAGTTTGTTTCTAAAAAACAGAAAATTCCCGTGCAAACGATAAAAGACCATTTAACAATTTCCCTATTACTCAGTAAATTAACTCAAAATTACTGAACGTATAGAAATAAAGTATTAATAGGAAATTGTACACATACTGGAAAATAAAATGCGACCTTCAAATAATTTTGGGCTAGTCGTACAATTTGAGAAAAATATAAACTAATAAAAATTATCCCAATTTTTTCCGATCTTCAATATTTGCGTTTTATAAAACCTAAACTACAAGACTTTCTCCTCCAGTAATCGAATATTATCTGAAACACATACAATCGAGTTCGGCAATACCAAAGAATAATTTTGGGCTTTCCTCCTTTCTTTCCAAAAAAAATGGAAAATTCTCGCGCGAACGATGCTAGTCTTTTTGATCACTATATCGTTCCAAAGTACGTAAACTCAAAAACTCTAATCGTACAGAAATAAGGAATTAATTGTAAATGATCTTGGCTGTCCAGGTGACCTGGACAGCCAAGATCATTTACATGACTCTGGCCGCGGAAGCCTACGACTTCACTTAAGGAATTAATTGGCAATTGTACATATATTGGCAAATAAAATGCGATACTCAAATAATTTTGGGTTAGTATCATTCTTATTCAAAAAAGTATATTAATCAAACATAACTAAATTTTCCCTGATTTTCAATATTTGCATTGTTATAAAAACTTAACTACAAGACTTTCTCTTATAGCAATCAAATATTGTCCAAAATACATTCAAAGGAGTAGGGCAATGCATAAAAATTATTTTGGACTTCTCTTCTTTCTTTTCAAAGTAAGGAAAATTCTCATGCGAACGATATTAGACTTTTTGATCACTATATCATTCCAAAGTATTAATCAAACAAACAGAAGGTATGGAAATAAGTTATTAATTGGAAATTGTACATATGTAGAAAAATGAAATCCTACCCTCAAATAATTTTGAGATAGTATCATTCAGATTTTAAAAAAAATTACAAATCAGACTGTTCCAAATTTTCCCCGATTTTCAATATTTGTGTTTTTAAAAAACCTTAAGTACAAGACTTTCTCTTCCAACAATTGTCTAAAACACATACCAAGGGTTTTCACAATACCAAAAAATAATTTTGGACATTTGACATTATTTTGAAAAAAAGGGAGATTCACGAAAGAACAATGTTATACTTTTTGGCCACTTTATCATTACTCAGCAAGAAAACTCAAAACACAGAACGTATGGAATAAGGAATTATTGAAAATTGTACACACGCTGACGAGTGAAATGCTATCCTCAAATAATTTTGGGTTGGTATCATTCTTATTACAAAAAATATATACTAATCAAATCGTACCAAAAATGTTTCCTTTCTTGAATATTCGCGTTGTAATAAAACCTAAACTATACGACTTTCTGCTCCGGCCTCCAACCTCTTCTCCTTCCTTCCAAAAAATGGAAGATTCTCGTGCGAACGATATTTAGACCATTTGACCATTTTCACGCATTTCAGTAAATAATCTCAAAAATACTGTAATATCCTCCGCTGGTTTTCTCTATAACCACCACGGGCGGTGCTTTCTCAGGGCCGACCTCGACTTACCTGGTGCGGAATGCAGATCGCAGCATTGCCCGATTGCCCCCACTGAAATTGATATCAGGAGTATGCGTGGCATGGTCAACATGTATAACTCAGATTGAGAGACGTATCTGATAAAAAACCTAAATTTAATTTACAAAAAGTCGGATCGGTGAAGCCGGATTACAAAAAAAAACTTACAGACTAACGTCTAATTTTGTGATACGGTGTTGTCGTGGCGGGCCATTCGCCCATCGTTTTTCCTAGCAGCGGTCCGGGGCGGGCGCGGAGTTATCGGGCCGGCTGGCGGATTACAGTCGGTCAGTTGGTTGCCTGCCCAGGCCGATCCGGGCGTTTACCGTGACGGCGCGCACTGATGAATTTCGCGTCGCTAGCTGGACAAAAATTAACTTTCTTGGAAAATGCTAAAATCGGTATTACTTCGAAGAACATAAACCAGAGCACACGAAAATGTATTTGAGAACACACCGGCAACAATGGGCACGATGTGGTAACGTCCAGAAGTCGGCCGTCTGTGCGCTTCCACCCGTGCTATCTCCAGTCGTGATTCAGCAAGCTTCTGATTAAGTGTATTTACTGTTCTCTGCATGCTGAAATTCGACCACGTCGACATGGAACATTGTGACACAGGTATGTCTCTCTCTGATAACACAAATTATTGAAGGTATTTCCCGAAATTATACTGATAAAAAAATTATTTTAACACTTTTTTATGTAGATGGATTTTACGTGATTCAAATTTCGTGTAGCTCTACAAAAAAAATGCTCATTTATTTTCGCGTTCAAAATTGTACTGACTCGTTACCATATATTTCTTCTCTGCGCTGGTACAATATTTCGTGCAGCCATCCGCAACGTTGTGAAATATGCTCTTCTTTTGTAGGAACTGCACTCTCGCGCGGCGCTATCACTTGAAGGGAACTGATCGAGTTCGTGCGTAGAGGAGTTGGCGTTCAGATTGTCAGTGCACTTGAAAATAAAAATTATTTATTTAATTACTTTATATGACGATTGGAACTTGCCAAATTGTGTCGAAGTCAACCGAGGAGGAAATTCACAAGAAAATCAGCACATTTTGTTACAATCTCGCAAAGCGTTTGAAACAATGTCACCGAGTAGAAACAAAGCTGTCTAGTAAATTTTCTGCATGGCTCAGTAAAGAGTTCAGTGTTTCCGAACGTTCCAAACCCCCATAATGCGACGAGGAAGGTCTAAGAAGCTGTTTCACGAAAGCAGCGAAAGAGGAAGGAAGCTAAAGGTCAGCGAATTGTTATCAGAAAGAAGCTCCTCTAAATTGTCATTTGCCGCTCGGCGCTCGCCAGCTCAGTTTCAGATTAAGTTGTCAAAGAAAGGTTGCCGATGTCCTAGAAAAGGCGTCAACTAGTCATCCTAGAACCCTGGGTAAAATAAAGCGCGCAGCAGAATCCAATCTGGCACAGCCAGAATGCTATTCTCCAGAAGAAACACTAGGTTTAATATTAGACATGAAAATGACTCGCAACGCATACATAACACTAAGAGAAGAAGCGCTCAGAAAGAAATGTACACTCTATCCTCCTTACTACAAAATCTTCGAAGCAAAAAAAATCAATGTTATCCGGATAATTCGGCAGTTATTCTGATTCTTTGGATGAATTTGCCTTCAGAACATTCTTGATTTCACTTAAATGCGTTTGTGCAAAATCCAGGAAATAATTACTAATATTTTGAAAATTTGTGATGGAAAAACTGAGAAAAATCTGCAGAAGATTTGGAAATGGGGTTGTGATTGAAGTGGGGATCACAGCACCTACAAGAAACATTTCTCGGATGCAGACACTGTTACGTACGAGAATGCGCGGCAAAGGTGGAAGAAGCCACAGTTACCATTTTTCCACCCGAAGGAACATGGAAACAGCAAGGCACCTGTTGCTCCTCACGTGGCACCCAATCCGGCAGGAAGTACGAATGAGGAGGGAAAACATAGTGCAAAGAAAGAATTCGAAGCACCTTATGTGCGCAAGCGCTATGAGTGTCAGTCGACAAAGCACATGATAAAGAACTGTCCGCGGAAGCAGGGCAATGAAATAAATCACGTGTGTGAATCTGAGGCAACGGAATTCTTGAGGCAGCACATCGTAGCCGGTACCGTGAATCTAAAAAAAATTGACATTCTGAGAGATTCTGGTGCCACTTTTGATCTTGTGTCCGCGAATCTAGTCACGGATCAAGATTATCCGGGCGAATCGGTCTGGATCAAACAGCCGCTTAATTCAGCAGCCGTTAACTTACCGGTGGCGGAAATCCGCCTGAATTCAGAACTCGGCAGTGTAATCACCACGGCCGCCGTAGTGCCGAAAGAAAAACTTAATTATTATCTTTTGAGTAACAGGACGTTTCAACTTTTGCAAGATATTAAACAGGGCTTAGTGGAAGAACAAATGGTAAATATGGTTACGACGCGCAGTAAAGCTGCTGCGGAAAGTAGGTCAAGGGCGGAGGAGACGGGGGACCCGCAGGTAGGATTGCCGCAGGCGGAAGGCGACCTGCCGCCCGCCACAACAAGCCCGGGTGACGACGAGCATGAGCCGTCGGAGGAGTTCCCGGAACTCTATTAGCAGACGGGGAAGAAAAGGAATTGGCTGTGCCGATCGCTGAGATGTTGAAAGTAAATAGGGAACAATTCAGCGCAGCGCAAAAGGGAGATGCATGTGTAAATAGTTTGTTTGAAAAATATAAGGACGTAAAAGGAGATTCGGAAAGAGATGCACATTTTGTTAGGAATTCCTTATTATTTAAGAAACGGAAAAGCAAAAAGGGCGACATGTATGAAATGTTAGTTGTGCCAAGTATATTCCGTGGGTCTATATTAAAGATTTGCCATGAAGTTGTCAGTGCTCATCTGGGAATAACTAAGTCGAAGAATAATTTGTCTAAGTACTTCTTCTGGTCAAATTGTTTTAAAGAGATGGAGCAATTTGTACGTTCATGCGACAGCTGCCAGCGTGTCGGTCATAGTGGTGACCGGAAGAAGGCACCTTTAGTGTTGGTCCCCACTATACGAGAGGTCTTCTCTCGTTTGAATTTAGATACGATAGGCCCGTTTCAGAGAAGCAGTACCGGAAATGTTCTCGTACTTACTGCTAATTGTGTGGCTTCAAGGTACCCCGAAGCTATACCGATTCCAGATCTTCAAACTCCTACTGTAATTGCTGCGCTTTTGCAGTTGTTCAGCAGAACAGGTTTCCCACGGGAAATTCAAACGGACCAAGGCCCGTGCTTTAGGAGCGCGCTGATGGCGGAATTTACCAATAAATTCGGAATTAAACTGATTCATAGTGCAGTTTATCACCGCAGACCACTCCGGTCGAGCGTGTGCACAGTACAATAAATAGGCTGTTTAAAGTTCTGTGTCTTGAAGCGGGAACGGACTGGGAAAAACAGATTCTGGCAATACTATTCGCTTTTAGAACGAGTTTCCACGAAAGCTTTGGATTCTCACCCGCGGAATTAGTTTTCGGGAGAAATTTAAGGACGCCTATTACGTTGCTTTACGAGAATATCTCTGGAATTGAGGCGGAAAGTAGCGAAGTAACGGAGTATATATTTCGTCTTGTAAATAGATTGAAGGTGATTAGAGACTCAGCTCATGAAAAACTATCGGCACTTCAGGTTGTCACGGCGGTCTGCGTTATCTGGTTGTGATTGACGCCGGCCCGGACGTAGCTCAATCGGTTGAATTGGATGGTGGAAGGAAGTTGATGAGAGTTGTTTCAATCAGATTGAAGTTATTCTAGATTAATAAATGTGAGTTTTATTTCTGACAGGTGTCAGAGAAGTTACACTGTGAATTTTAAGTAAAATTAACCCTACCTAATGAGCTCATAAAAAAATTAAATTAAATTACAAATTGCGTTCTTATTCCTAAATCACAAAAGCCAATGCGCGGCAACGCTTACATAAAAGAAGTTTTTTTACTTATTTTTCTTTTACTCAAAAGTCCAGAAACGCTTGAAGAGCGCGGAGAGGAACCTGGAGCACAGGTTTATTTTGCCTGATGGCGGCTGATGGTGAGAGGAGCCGGCACTTCGGTAGCGGGGTGTCCTCGGGTCGGTGAACTCATCAGCTGGGGGCTGCGGGCTCGGGGAAGGGCGGCCCTTGGCGGCAGCCGTGGCAGCGCCTCCTGCACCGGTCGCGCTGGGATGTGGCGGCGTCAGGCCGCGTCAGCTAGAGGAAGCCCGGGGTGCATGGGCCGTCTCCACCTCTCGGAACGACTAGCGGCGACACCACATCAGGTATCGGTTGGCGGCGTGCCTCAGAAAGATGACGAAAGTCACCGGAAGATACAGGCAAGCATTAACCTGTGGCTAGCTTGGCGAAATAATAACTGGCCGTTTTATGCACAGTGGCGCAATGGTCACGAATCAAAGTACCAACAATCTCGGCGAAACGATCTGAAACCGAGAAGCCATTCCTTTCTGTGCGTGAGCCTCTCGTGAAACTCCTCGGCCGAAAATCAAATCAAGAGTGTCTTTTGGATTTTTGCTCTGTGCGTACGAGCCCTTTGGTTCCCCCCTCCCCAAATTGCTTACTTGCTTTTGAAATCACCCCTTCTCCTGTCATTTGTGATCTGATTGGCCTAAGCCTGTGGCGTCGTGGTTAATTCTTCACCAATCAGATGTCAAGATTCTTTAAAATTTTCCGTCAATTCGACCTTTTCCCTCTCACTCTATCTTTAAGTGTGTGCACGTGTGCAATGGCCGTTTTCATAAACACTCTTTTCAATAAACAGAGTTAATAAACGATCATGTACTTCCCGGCCGGGGAATCGCCTAAAGAAAAATATCGGCTCCGAGGACAGTGAAGCATTCATAAGGATGAGCCCTGTCAGCGCGCGGCTGTGGGTCGTAAATCCCTTTAGAAACGGGCGATTTCGGAGGGGACCTGCCAGCGGCGGCGGCGGTGGTGGCCCAAGCGTGTCTCGACACACAGCTCTTTTGTTCACGAATAATTTTTCTTATTATACGTAATAATAATGTGCCGCCACAAGGTGAAAAGAAAAACCTGGTATGATAGAAAAACTGTGATACGTACCTTTAATGTAGGAAACAAGGTATTAGTATTTGCTCCGAACAAGGTTCGTAAATTATCCGTACAATGGATAGGACCGGGAGAGATTGTAGAGAAGGTGTCTGACACGAATTACGTAGTTCAAATGCCGAACAAAAGTGTAGGCAAAGTATATCATGTCAATATGATCAAAGCATACGTACAAAGGACAGAGTATGTTAACTTTATTGTCAATCAAGAAGAAATAGGTGAAGTTATGGAGGATGGAATAGACAAATACGCCCTAAAGTTAGGACCGGAAGAATTCGATGTAGAGGCAATGCTCACGGGCACGGAAATGGAACCGGAAGGAAGTGAAAGGCTGAGAGAGATTGTAATTGAGTTTAGGGACATCTTTTCTGATAGGCCAGGTCTCACTAAAACGGTTGAGATGGACATTGAGTTGCTCGACGAAAATGCAAGGGTCAGGAGCGCGCCACATCGCACGTCGCCTCGCCAAAGTAAAATCCTCCAGGATGAAATCGCGAAAATGCTAAGGGATGGTATCATCGAACCTTCAGATTCTGATTTCACATCCCCCATGATTTTGGTGGAAGCACCAAGGAAAAAACCCAGACCATGCATTGACTACCGGAAGTTGAACCACGTTATTCAAACTGAATATTTTCCGCTTCCGAGTTTAGCCGAGCGTATTGAAACAGTAGCGAGGGCCAAAATCATAACTACAACTGACCTATGTAAAGGATTTTGGCAGATCCATATGAGCGAGAGAGCGCAACGGTATGTCACCTTTACGACAAAATTCGGGTCTTATAAACCCCTCAGGATGCCTTTCGGCATAAAAAATGCACCATACGTTTGCAGTAAGCTTATGGAGGCATTACTGAAAGATTGCGCGGAGTTCGCCGTTCCATATATGGACGACATTGCTATCTTTAGCGACAACTGGGAGGATCACTGCAAACATCTCAGAATCGTATTCCAAAAGTTACGTGAGGCCAATTTATACGTGCAACCGTCAAAATGTAAGTTCGCCAGGAAATCAGTTACGTTTTTAGAATATGAGATTGGCAATGGTCTGATGAGACCAAATGAAGCCAAAGTACAAGCAATAAGAGAATATCCCCGGCCTACGACAAAAAAGGAAATCCGAAAATTTATGGGTCTGATATATTATAAACGGTTCATCAGAAATTTCTCGGAGAAATCAGCTGCGCTCACTGATTTATTGAGCGGCACAAACAGGCAAGGCAAAATCCAGAGGTCGGAAGACTGTGAGAACTCGTTTATACAGCTTCGCGACGCACTGTGTCAGGGGGCAGTCACACATGCGCCTGATTTTAGTAAGCCATTTTTACTACAATGCGATGCGGCACTTACGGGAGCAGCCATTGTATTATCACAATTAGATCAGGAGGGGAATGAAAATCCGATTCACTTTCTCAGTAAAAAATTCTCAGACGGGGAATTGAAATGCACCACGGAGAAAGAGTGTGCTGCCATAATTTGGGGTTTAGGCAAGTTGCGTTATTATTTAGATGGAAATGTTTTGTTAAAGATAGAAACGGATCACAACCCGTTAGTCTGGTTACAACAGAATGCAGGGAATAATCCCAGATTGCTTAGGTGGTCTCTGGCAATTCAGCATTTCAACATTGTCATAAGACATAGGAAAGGGGTATTGAACGTAAATGCTGATATTCTCAGTAGAGTGTTTGAAAATGAGCGCCAGACAGTGTCCGGAGTTGCAGAGGGGCACACTACACCCGGCAAGGCCGATACGTGTGCGCCTAGAACACCGGAACAAAGTGCAAAACAAGTAGTGCAAGAAGACTGATGAATTTGATATTTGTTGTGTTGTATCAAGATGTAATTGTTTTGTTTCAAGAAACCCAAAAACGAACAGTTTCCCAGCAAATATCAGGAACTTTTGTAGTTAGTGTGTCAGTTTGGGTGTATAGAACTATACCTGCTTTTGAATGTTTATTGATGTAATGTCTTATATTGATGATATTGTACGTGTCATTTGGTGGTGGATGTATTGTACAAAGTAATTTAATTCAAGAATTTAGTTGTAAATGAAAAAGGAACTTAGTATGATTATTTGAGGTCACCACACCGTAATTGAAAAGTCGTAAACAGGCATAAGACGTACGTAAAGATGTTTAATATTACAAGTACAATGTAGAATGTGTGTGTAAAAATATGTAAATGGGGTAGGTTAGTAGGGCCTTTTCAGTTTGTTTTATTGACACGGGGCCAGGTTAGGCGCAGTTGTATATACTGTGAGCCGGTCGGCCTAGGATTCTCACACTTGTGGAATTTTCCTTCTGTGTTGTTTGCAGCTGCGACGAAAATTCCAGGGGGGGTATAGAGGAGTTTGTGGCGTCATACAGTCGCCACATACAGTAAATATTGGCTACGTGCATTTCATGCACAAGGAAGTAGGCTGCGGCAGCGGGCAGCATGCAAGGGACGCCTCCCTGAACAAAGGGAGGCTATATCGGGACGGGAAACCCGGCTCTCGCATAGGGCGAAGGGCAGAAAACCCCAGGGCTGCCGTGACGTTGCGTTGCCACGGGGCCAGATTTGTGAACTCCGAAGTTCGGCTGTCGGGTAAACGTGGCTGGCGGAAGCGGCGAGATGACGCAGTTCCGTCAGCCGGCCCAGAGGGTATAAAAGCGCGCCCGCACACGACTCTTGCTTCTGATTCTCGAGCTCTGCGTGGGATGTCGTGTGAGGGTGCGCGGCGCGTGGCACGTCGGGTAGGCTACGGCGGCAAAGGGTCTGGAGCCGGCGTGAATTCATCGTGATTTAGAGAAGGGTGCATCACACCGCGGGAGTAAATATTATCGGGCAAGAGGTTGTGGTGACCAGGTGAAGTTCCTCTCAGAAACAGGCTGTATATATTGTAAATAGTAGATTCGGGTGTCGGAGGACATCATTAATAAATATCAATATTACACTGTTCACGTCTGTTATTCATTGCTGCGGCAATGACGTCACAATTGTTACGAAGGTTTTTTCAACTTTCGTTAGTATTATGACAGCGAATATCAACCAAATCTGAATATCGGGGTTATTTTAATACAGAGAGCGTGGAGAAGTACTTCAATAACTTTAAGACAATTAATGGTGTTCCTCCATGCAAGATTTTTAATTTTGATGAAAACAATTTGCAAGATGATCCAAGGCAGAAAAAAGAAATCCATTCAAGGGGAATAAAGTATCCCCAGATGATAATAAAAATTTCCAAGTCCAGCACTACAATTTTGTTTTGTGGAGCAGCTGATGGTACAATGTGTTCACCGTATGTGTTCTACTAGTTAAAGGAAATGTGGAATACATAGACACTCGGTAGACCTAAAGGGAGCTATTCTTTGTGCAGCAGTATGTTGCAAGGTATGAACAAAACATGGAAGGACACTGCATGGATGGTTTGTTCACAAAACATTACAAGATTTATTTTTCAGCCTGTTCCTTCCACATGCTAAGCTATCGCCGAGGCTATAGCAGGGAGCGCTGCCTGCTATTTTCGCCACACTGCCCAAGATGACCTCATCCCAGTCGAGTACAGGCGAGCCTAAACATAAAGACAATACCCCTGTGATCGATGAGAGAGGATGGTTTGTGGATGACTCGTGCAGTCGCGGTTTAAATGATGTTTATAAGCGTATGTTTTTGTGTTATATGTGTATGTACTGCTTACTGTAAATAACGTTCGTTGTTAAATTAAGTCAGGATGTAAGACAAAGTAGACAAATTTATAAGCTAGGCCATACGTTAGCTATGTAAACAGAATTTAAGAATAAATATTATTATTTGGATGGTTCGAAGGTCCTTGCAGGGAACAATCTTGCTTCTCATTTTGTACCAAGCATACTTAAGGTTTGTCAAGAAAATAATATTAAGTTTGTGTGTTTAGTTCCAAATTCAACATATATTTGTCAACCACTGAATGTTGCACTTCTTCATATCTGTGAAGATGTAGTGGAGGAATATATTGAAAGAATGGAAAATGAATTATCCACAACTGAGAGGGATTCCTAAAACTACATTTTCCATCTTTACTGAGAAAGCACAAAAATGTGAACTTGTCTGAAAACTTGGGAACATCAATGAAGAGTTGATTTACCGCTTGTGGGATTTACCCCTTTGATGTCCTGCGGAAACTACCTTCATCCTTTTTCTCTTCAAGACAGTTACAGTACTGACAAGGCTAGTATCCTAGATTCGCACTATTCAAATAGATGTGTTATGAAGAAGAAACCAGTAAACACCCAAGGCGCACAAAAATGAAAACTGATTCTGGGAGAAGTGTCACTGAAGATGATTCTGAAACTTATGATTCCGGTTCCTACACTGAAAATTCAGATGATGTAGATGCCACTGTAAACCTAGATGTAACTGTATAAACTTTTATCAATGACAAATTTCTTGGCAAGGAGTGCACAATTGTGTCAAGTTACATATGTCAAACCAAGAAGAATTTGAAACAGTAGGATTTCAGTACATAAATAGTAATACGGATGTGTTGGTGAAAAATGATATGAGATGTATTTGAAATGTCATTAAATGACATCACGGTTCTTCCACCTCCAAAAATCACTGGAACGAAAGACAGGTGCAATTTTCAATTTTCTGACCACTTCAGGTGGATCGATAATTTTTGTCAAGATTAAAGCAGAAAAATTATATTTATGATGTATTGGTTTTCGGTTAATTCATATGTCCAAAGTTCACATTTCCAAGGTCAGTATTTCCCAAACTAATCGACATTCACCGAAAGACAAACAGTGTCCAATGTAACGCCATTTTAGGCTTAACTTTTGACAGTGCCTTTTCTTGTATTTCTGAAGTAACTCCTTAAATTATATTTCAAAATATTCTCTAAACACGTTCTCTGTATCTCTCATTCTTCATTCATGCGAAAGTCAGCAGATGAAATTGACGCGGGCGGGAGAGTAGAAGCAGTAGTTATAGATTTTGCCAAAGCGTTCGATGTTGTTCCACACTCAACTAGTTCAGAAATTAATGAACTCAAGCATCGATCCCAGGGTGGTGGCGTGGATTAGCGAGTTTCTGCGAGATAGAAAACAGAAAGTCCGAATTGGGTAAGAGTTATCTTCCTGTGCAAGCGTTACGTCAGGAATACCGCAAGGGAGTGTAATTGGACCTCTTCTATTTCTAGCGTTCGTTAATGATTTGGCAATGCAATTAATTTCAAATGTTCGGCTATTTGCAGACGATTACATAATATATTGCATTATAAATTCGAAAGACGATGAAAATATGCTGCAATGGGATCTTGATGCGTTATATTACTGAACGGAAACTAATGGCATGACCATAAATAGCTCTAAAAGCAAATCCATCACTTTTGGCAGAGGTCATAATTACAGCGTAACAAATTATCGCTTAAGTAACGACATTATTCTGAAAGTTTCTTCGTGCAAGTACCTAGGTATCCATTTTTGTAATAAATTAAGCTGGAAAAGTCACGTAGATTTTGTTGTAGGGAATGCGTGGAGATCTCATTTTGTACTGCGCATCTTAAAAAAGAATACAATAAATGCGAATGAAATTGCTTAGTTATCGCTTGTTCGTCCGATAATGGAATATGGAGCAATTTGTTGGGATCCGCCCAAAATTATGCAGTGAAAGAATTTGGAAAGGATTCAGCGTTGAGGAGCTAAATTTACTTTCTGAGACAAGAAAACGGCAGGGTGGGATTCACTCGAAAAAAGGCGAACATTAGCAAGACTTCGCGCTTTGTATAAAACTTACAGTGGTATTCCAGCTGGGAAAAAATTTAAACGGCGGCTAAATATTCCTACATACACCAGTAGAGGGGATCACAGGCACAAAATAAATTTAGGACACAGAGAACGGATGTCGGGAAATTCTTTTTCACAAATCGAACGATAAGGGATAACGATAGATTGCCTGCAAAAACCTTTGAACCCTTTCCTCTAAGCGTTCAACAGTTTAGGAAATTAATTTCGGGTATTTCTAAGTTTATGAGGTAGTTAACTAAGGATATTAAGTTATACAGGGAAGTGAGGTGTCGTGCAGTGTACAGCACATAAATAATGAAAGAAATGTTTTTAGTGTGATAGTGAAGTGAAGGATAGTGCAGTGCGGTCTTTATAGTATAAACACTCAGTGCGGCTTTAGATGAGAGACATTTCTTTTCTTTTTCATGTAATTTAATGTTTTAAGAATCAGCAGTTCTTATATTATTATTATTATTGTTATCATTTTAGCATTATTACATTATTTGCATGACATTTATTATCTTATTTATGTAATTAACTGCCACCGGGTTACACCCAATTGCAATTTAAATAAATTTATCTTTATTTCAAAATAATATTTTCCTTTATCTTTTTACTTATTTGTTAAGTAAGTGAAACGGGACCGGTGACTGTATCCAAATTAACTATAACCGGAGTCGGCTATATTTATATCTGTAGCTTTGTGGTGATTTAAACGTTAAATATGACACTTGTCCTGCTTTGTGGTGATTTAAACTATTTGTTACTTGTTCTTATGTTCATAACTTGGCCAGTATAATTCTAATGAATGTATTATTGTTAAAAACATTTTGAGGGTAATGTGCAAAATTAGTGTGCTCTCTTAACTTTTGCGAGTGAATATATCACTCTAAAAACGAGTGCACAACTGTTTCACGCTTATACGAGTGAAATTAGCCATCATTTCGTTCGGTTTCACTATAAGCGAGTGATATAAAAAAACTCTTTCCGTGTGAGTGACCTAGTTGACTCCTAGCTGACGAGTGAGTTAGTCCCTTCACTCTCGTTTGAGTCAGTTCAGCGGACCGTACTCTGAAGTTCAGAGTCGGAACGACACATACTCTCTGAGACATTTTTATAGATGCTCTCTGTGACAAGTAGAGCACTATGAGATATTGCGCGGGTATTCATTGCACATGTGAATGTGATGTTTAAATTAAGAGATGAACAACTCGGTATTTGCAATTTGCGTGTACTTGCTGTTCTAATGATTATGAATACACGTGCGAAAATGTATTCCACTGTTAAGAATGTAGTTACATCTGCGGGATATATGATCGCGATTTTGAGGAGATATTTCTTGCTTTAATGTAATGAATCAAGAGTGTGGATGCTTGCCAAATAAAAGATTGTCAGATAAGTTATTTATCAAATATAAAGGTTTGTATATATTGGAATTATTAGCCAAAAGTAGAGTTGCTTTGAAGGTTATGTGTATTGTAGTAATAACCCCCAGAAATGTTTGTTTTTAAGAAAACGTAAATATAATGTGGATGTGGTTGTATTGTACCCGTATGGTACTTTGGGTTAAAAAAATACTCCAGTAACATATAATGATTCCATCGAAACTTAATATGATTTAGATGAATTAAGATTATTTCAATAAAGTAGTGACAATTCTGTGTATGCCTTTTATGCATCCTGCAGGAGGTGCATAAGGCCATATCTGAAACTGAAAAATGATGCGTGTATTATTTGTAAACAATCAGACAACACATTATAATTCTCTCAAGATAAGAGATAACGGAATAAAATATGTTAATAGATATGTAGGCCCTAGTTATGAATTTTAGCATTTATAATTTATGCAGTAATCATAAATAGAAAAGATATATATTTGTTCTGAACAATGAGTGATATTTTTTGTCAGAAAGCCAGCAAGTAACAATTGTATTAATTGTTGATGGTCTTTTTTGAATGAGGTATCCAATTTTCACCATGGCTGACCATATTACGTTTCATCATATGGTATAATTGAATATTTTGACAAATTTATGAACAGATATAACAAGGAATATATTATATTTATGTGGAAATCTCATTTCATGTTGAAATATGTAGGCCTTCAGCAAGGGAGTCATTTGTTTACTCTTATGTATATCTACATTTGATAATGATTTACAAAAACAATTACGATTAATGAGTCATAATAATTGAAAAATACTTACAAATAGTCATACTTGTTGTTAATTCTATGGTCTTTTTAAAAAAGTACCTATATAATTCTCAGAAATATTCATAACATATGTCTAATATTGTTTAAATCTTTCCCAAATATGATACTTCATTTACATAAAAATTAAATTTAATGCCCAGCAGTGGGCATTTTTTTTAATGTCAAAAGAATTAGTTATTTGAATACCAAATTGTATATTGAAAATTGATATTAAAATATTTATTTAATAACGTTTTTAAATAAAAAACTTTCTTGACACACTTATTGTCTGCTTTATAATTATTAATAAAGTGTCAATTAATTGCCATTAGTAGAAATGAATGCCCTGCTGTTTTGCCAGGATCTATAAAGCATAACTCTTATAATCTTATGAGCCTGGGATTCTCAACCTGGTGCATGAACCCCCAAGGGTATGTGGAAAGCTTGTAGAGGCTTGCACAAGACTTGTGAAGGCCATGTGAACTATTTCTAAGAGAAAGTTTGAAGTTTGAGTTTAATAATAATAATATTTTATTGCTTATTGACTTACAGAAAGAATCAAGCAGTCTCTCTCGAAATTATTTGAAATTACAGTAAGTTAATTACATTTTTTAACTACATACTTACTATTTTTACTCACAGTAAAAATTTAGTAAGTTTACATTATCTTGATAAATTATATGTTAAAAATATTTATAATTAATATGAACAATTAAATTAATTTGTTATAACTGGTATTACATTCAATTACATAACTTACATAATAATTCAAATTGTTTACTTTATAAATGGCACAATTAATAATTATATATAATCATTACATTAATTATTATAGATTATATTGTATTAATTAGATTAATAATTATATATGCAATTTATCAAGTAAATAATTTGTATATAATAATATACATTATTCAATCAGACATATTCGGTGGTATGACGGTCAGCGTACCGGACTGTTGTACCCGAGTTTGCGAGTTCAAACCGAGTTCAAAAAATGTGGGCTTATAGCGCGATGACGACGTGCTTCCTGAATCCAACGCCGTGTCAATCATGCAAATCGGATGAATAGGAGCGGCGTAAAGTGAAATTTCGGAAAAAGTACCTGACACCCCCCTTCCCGCAGGGAACTTGGAGTTAGCATTCGCAACGATATTCGAGAACCACTGTCCCAGTGCCATATCGGATTTGGAAATCCCGGAACCCCTCCCCCACGGCCACTTTAGCCTAGCCCTTCGCGGCGGGCGCTGAAAGAACGCCCGCCCGGTGCCTAGAGTAACAACCTGCTCCATGGTTTCACAATGGGCAAACTGAATCAGACCTGTAGAGATATTTCAAGATTTTCACCGTGAAATATAAAGATGGAGTCTCACAATTGTTATAAATCTTGGAAACTCAGTCATCGAAGTGAAGATTCGAAGGATTATATAGTACGACTATACACTTTACCTTTGATTCCTCTCCATTCGCATGATTATTATTATTATTATTATTATTTAATTATTATTTATTTATTATTATTGTTAATAATAATAATAAAGTCCTAATGTTTCGTTCTTTTCAAATATTATATTTCTCCGCTAAGAAAGCAAAGGATAAAAGAGAACTCAGCAAGGTATTCCAGCGTAGACCAAGACAAGATAAAGAAAAGTTTCTTCAAGAAATATAGCACGTCATACGCAGTTTTGAACTGTTTTTTGACGTTAAATAAATAAATAAATAAAAGAAAAATGCAAAGAAGTGGAAGAACATAACAACAAAAGGAGACCTAAAGAAATGTTCCGGGTCATTCGAAATATGACCAGGGAGTGTAAACTGGCAATGAGGAATAGGCAGGGACCGAAAAGGTATTAGATACCGGTAAAATACCGGTATTTTATATACCTTTTTCAAATACCTATGTTCATTTATACCGGTTGATTGATTGATTGGTTGGGTTTAAGGGCGCTTCAACGGCTAGGGTCATTTGCGCCCGTGTCAAATTATTTTAAGACCAGTGCATAATATTGCAGTTCCAAATTAATAAAGAAAATTAAAATCTTTAATAGAAAGCAAAATAAAACTGAGAAGGGACATATCCTCATAAGAGGGCTTTGCAAAAATTGCCAGATAGTTTGTTTTTTTTGTTTAAAATCTCGGGCTAAAAGCCAATAATTGGCATTATCATCTTCTCTCAGATAAGGCTGTACAAGCCAGTCTCTCGCAAAAAGCCAAAAAGCTTGCAGAGAGAAGATTCGTCATTACTAAGAACCTCCGCAAGGGAACCAGCAAGGTCATGCCTTCGACGGCTCTCTCTCATCTTAACACAGTGTAAGAGAACATGCTCCACGGTAAGATCCACCTTGCAGCATTCACATATAGGGGGTGGGTCCCCGTGGAGGAGATAACCGTGGGAGAAATGGCAGTGACCGATTCGGAGGCGTGTTAAAATGATCTCCTCTCGCCGAGCATCACGAGATGAGGAAGACCAAGGATTTATGGAATCCTTGATTCTCGTGAGCTTATAATCTGAGATATGCCACTCTGCCATTCACTGCGGATAGAGCGTTTTATAAACAGCTTAGTGTCTTCCGTGGGGACTGTGAAGATGTCTAATTCTCTTTTCTTCAAAGCGGACTTTGCTGCCTGGTCCGCTATTTCATTTCCTCTTATTCCCACGTGTCCAGGGACCCAACATAAGACTAAAATATAGTGACGGACCAAGAGATGGTGGGTTTGCTGTTGGATGGTCATTGTCAGTGGGTCACAAGACGAGAAGGAGGAGATGGATTCAAGAGAGCTTTTTGAATCACTGCAGATCACTACTTTCTTTATTGACATCGATCCAGCATATTTAAGTGCCTCCAAGATCGCATACTTCTCTGCGGTATAGACACTGCACGAAGAGTCTAGTCCAAAACCTTGCGTGGATCTACTGCAGTAGAAGGCACATCCGACTTTGCCGTTTTGGGAGGAGCCATCGGTGTAAATAAAGAAGTGGCCAGGATACGTAGATTTTATCGCCTCAAATTCCGATAAGAATGTACTGGGAGGAGTCAAGGATTTAGGAAGGTTAGCCAGTCTAAGATCTATTATCGGCCGGTGTAGTTTCCACGGGGAAACAAGGTTTCGGGGGGGGGGTTCACAGGGTTGGGTACTTTTATATGAAGCTTCTTTAACAGCATACGGAGACTGACACCCAGGGGATGTGGTAATGACGGTCTAAGCGCATATGAAGTCAGGTGGGTTGGATGGAGGACTGCTTGACGCGAGGGAGTATCAACATTGGATAATTTCGCGCCATAGGAGGCAATCAGAATATCCCGCCTTCGGCTCAGGGATGGTTCTCCAGCCTCGGCCAAGAGGCATTCGATGCGACTCGTGCGGTAGGCGCCTGTACTAATCCTTATGCCAGCATTGTGTATGGTATTTAATGGCCGGAGGGTTGATGGAGACGCTGACCCATACACTATGCATCCGTAATCCAAGATAGGGCGGATGAGAGTTCTATACAAACGCAGAAGACAAACACGGTCTGCGCCCCAAGAGCTACCAGTAAGAGTGCGAAGGAGATTCATAGGTGATACACATCGGCCCTGTAGTTTACGGATGTGTTTTCGCCAGGTTAGGCTCTTGTCGAATGTGAGTCCAAGGAAGGTTGCGGATTCAACGAATGGAAGCTGCTGTCCTCCAAGAAAAAGGTCGGGGTGATTATGGAGGTGACGGATTCTGCAAAAGTGCATGCAAGTGGTTTTTGAGGTAGAGAACTTGAATCCTGTTTCTTCGCTCCATTCCTGCAGTTTGTTGAGCACAAGTTGTAGTTGCCTCTCAATAACGTGCACGCTCTTGGAGGAGCAAAAAATTGCAAAATCGTCAACGAACAATGATGCTTTCACAGGCTCCCGGATAACTGATGCAATTCTATTGATAGCAATGGCAAACAGAGTGACGCTCAAAATTGATCCCTGGGGAACACCGTTTTCTAACTGGTGACTAGAGGATAACACGTCGCCAAGGAGGACGCGAAAAGATCTTGATGAAAGAAAACCTACTAGAAACAAAGGGAGCCGTCCCCTAAGGCTCCAAGTAAGCAAGGTGCGAAGAATACCGTACCTCCAGGTGGTGTCATACGCTTTCTCTATATCGAAGAAAATTGCTACCAGGTGCTGACGTAGCACGAAAGAAGTGGAAATCTGCGTAGCGAGGGTGACTAAGTGGTCCATGGTTGACCTGTGCTTCCTGAAGCCACATTGGAGAGGTGTAAATAGGTTCTTTTGTTCCAGGAGCCAGACCAGACGTGTATTTACCATTCGCTCTAAAAGCTTGCACACACAGCTTGTGAGCGAGATTGGGCGGTAACTAGAGGGGGTTGTTCAGTCCTTTCCTTCTTTAGGGATTGGGAGAACGATGGCTTCACGCCAAATCCTTGGTATAGCATGTTCAGCCCAAATCTTGTTGAAAATGCCGAGGAGAAACGAACGAGCGTTTTCAGGTAGGTGTTTCAACATTTGGTTATGTATCTAGTCTGGTCCTGGAGCAGAATCTTTCGCACAAGCGAGGGCACAGGAGAGTTCGTCCATGGAGAAAAAGGCATTGTAATCTTCCTCCACGCGACTCGAGAAGTCTAATTTACAGTTTTCCATTTTTCTTTTCGTGTTTTGAAAGCCAGAAGTATAGTGTACGGAGCTGGAGATTTGTTCGTAATGAGAGGCCATTTCTTCAGCAATTTCTTGTGGAGAGGTTAGGAGATTGCCATTTACCATAAGCCCGGAAATAGACGGCGAAGGGAGTCTTCCACCGATCTGTCGGACCTTTCTCCACACAAGTTTAGGGGATGAACGGCAAGAGAGTGACGAGATGTAGGCTCTCCAGGACTCAGCCTTACTTTCCCGTATCGTTAATCTAGCTCTGGCTCGGGATCTTTTATAGTTTATTAGGTTTTCCATGGTTGGGGACCTACTAAGTTTTGCCAATGCCCTCTTCCGATCCCAGACCGCGGTGGCACAATCATCGTTCCACCATGGCACAGGGGGGTGTCGTGCATGGCCCGACGACTTCGGGATGGCAGATGAGGCCGCATTAAGGACGGCGTTATTAAAATGGGCAACCATAGCATCGATGTCGTTTGGGCAGTTTTCCGATATTCGTAATTCTTTCTTGAATGTTTCCCACTCAGCTCGGTGGATTAGCCACCGAGGAGGGCGAGCAACGTTCAGATCGGGAATATCGAGGTTGACCCGAATGGGAAAATGGTCACTGCCATGCAGGTCGCCAAGGACAGTCCACTCGAAGATTGTAGAAACGGAGGGACTACAGAGAGCTAGGTCCACGGACGAGAATGTGTTAGAAGCTACGGAAAAGTGTGTGCTTTCGCCAGAATTTAGGAGAATTAAGTTTTGGTTATGATATTTTCAAGTAACCTGCCTCTCGTGCACGACCTTGTGCCACCCCAGGCAGGGTTGTGGGCGTTGAAGTCCCCCACAATGAGAAAAGGTGTAGGCACCTGAGAGAGCACATCTTCCAGTTCACTTTGTGACACGACTTGTCCAGGCGGGATATAAATGTTGCAAATGGTAACAGAAATAGTTCGGAAATTTACACGAACGCAAGATATCTGCAGAGTGGTTCGTATGTCTATTTCTTTCGATACCAAAGAGTTTGTGATAAACGTGGCGACTCCGCCATGGGCGCGGAGGCCATCGTCTACGTCTTGCCTGTAGCAACAAAACCCGCGTAGAGAGATGGAGTGCTCAGAAAGGAGATGTGTTTCCTGCAGGCAGATAACCACGGGTCTATGTATAGACATAATTAACTCAATTCATCCAAACAAGTTCGAAAGCCATTTATGTTCCATGACAGGAGAGCCATAGTTTCTAGTTAAGGTTTGGTTCAAGGGTAGGTTATGTATCAGGTTTCTTTTTCTTCTTTTTCCTTCTTTGTTGGAAAGTAATGGCTTGGTTCATGCGAGGTTCCTCATTCCCAGCAGAGTCATCTTGACTACTGCTGGAGAGGGTCGCATGTATTGAGACACCACGGTCCCTTGAGACAGGCGACCTAGATCTAGCAATAGGGCCTGTCGGCCTCAGCTTCTCTAGATGTGTTTGGGTGTTGGTTGCAATATTTATGGTTTTTGTTTCCGATTTTGTTTCAGGCTGGACAAGAGATTTGGGATTTGCATCTCCGCCGATGTCATCAAAGGACACCTGGCAGGCAGCATCGCGCAAAGTGGAGGCTTTAGGCGTTTGGGTTTCCGAATTGATTTTCTTATGTTGACCCACGGTGTCAGCGAAACTTCGGGCCATGTCCACGGGGTTTCGCGTCTGGTAACGACGTCGTGCCTCCGGAAAGGAGACTTTCTCAGAGACCCTGATCTTCTGGATCTCTCTTTCTCTTAAGAAAATCGGGCACTGGTTGGAATTAGATGGATGTTTTCCACAACAGTTTACGCATTTTGCCTCGGCGGAGCAGTTTGAGTCATTACAAACCTCCCTTCCACAGTGCACGCAGACTGCGGCGCTCATACAGCGAGGTTGCGTATGGCCAAACCTCTGGCATTTAAAGCAGCGCAGAGGGTTTGGAACATACTGCCTGACACGGAGATTGTAGAAGCTACACGATATCTTCTCTGGTAGCGATGGACGGTCGAAGGTCAGTATTAGAGTTGAGGTAGAAGTGGGTACCCCATTTACTCTCCGCTGAATCCTGTAGATCTCTGACACACCATATGGCTCAAAGAAGGCTTTCAAATTTTCTTCCGATTCGGTAGCGAAGTCTTCGTGGTTTACCACACCCTTGCAGAGGTTTAAGGTCGGGTGGGCGGACACATGCACCTGGAGGCCGGCTATTTCTTTGAGGTCAAGGATCTTGCTGATCTGTTCGTCAGAGCGACATTCGAAAAGAATTGTGCCATTTCTCTGACGGACCACCGACTGAAATATACCAAACTTTTCAATTTCCCTGGCAAGTTTTATAGGGCTGACACTCTTCATAGTTTCATTTTCTCTTTTACTTGACATGACGAGAAAGCGGGGCTTAGTAGGTCTGTCTGACTCGTTACAGAAAAAAACTCTCAAGATTTACTGTTTCACCAACAAATCTCTTCCTTATGGAAGAGGGCGGGGGGGTAGGTTTTTTATCCATTAAGAGGATATCAGATTCATCCCCGTGGTCCCCACCCACCACGGAGCCCAACAAGGGGACACTCCATCGGAGTGCCAGGGTTGCCACAGCGCTGCACCGCCGTGGATCCCCCCGCTCACCCTGGAGTTCAGTACAAGACCTAGTCCAAGCCGGTTGATCGGGAGTGGGTTAGCTCCCGACCGCCCGTCTAGAAGAGTCCGTAGCCAAAGCAAGTGTATCGAGACCTACAAGGAATGTTCCCCAAAATACGTAAGAGCACGTATCCCTGGGTGCCAAGAAAAAAAGGAGCACGAGGAGAGTAATTGGGAAACAGACAGGCCCCTCAACCGTCAGGACATACATTCCCTCCGACACGGGTCGCCATGCACGGCAAACACATGGGTGGGCGTTCAGCATACAGAGGGGGTCAGTGAAATAGAAGAGGGAGAAGAAAAGAGACAGGATAGTATAGAAGAATGAGAATGTACAATGGGGAGAAGAAAAACGACTTGTGAAGGAAAGGAATACTTGAGAGCCCTCTCTGTATCCCCCGTCAGGACGTGGACCAACCCACCTCGACGGAATTTATACCGGTAAAATACCTCTATAGGACGTCTATAACGGTATGGACGTCCATAAAGGTTATAAGGGTATTATACCTGTATTTTCAATGAAAAACAATAGCTTACCATCCATAAATGTCGACTAAATAAGTTATTTTAGTTAATAATATCTCACAAAATGTTTATTAAACTAATATACTTTTACAATTGTTATTTATTGTTTGAATTATTATTTTGTTCATATATAACACTCGGTTACTAATAATTAACGAAACGCGAATGATTCCACTAATTCTTGTATAGTAAATATAATCTCCACTTCGTCACTGCACAATGTTCTCGCCCATTGAAAACTGCTCACCGCCCTCTTCCTATGCTTGGGCATATCGAATTGCCCTAGTGTAGCACGCAGCCCGCCGAAGAACGCGGTGAGATGTCTGCAGAGGTCAGAAAAGTCACGCTATCAGAACAGCAGTGTGTCAGACGTGCGACCCTGCTTCCAGCTCAGAAGGGTGACTACACTTGAGCGCGTGCCCTGGCGGCGCTGGGCTTGGATAGAAAGGAGCGCGAAATGAGGAGCAAACATTCAAAACTTGATATGTCCACTTTACTCCTTTCCGAGAAAACGCAAAAATGTTATGTCATCAAAATTATGCAGATGTTTTATTTATACTTAATTCTGAATTATGTAATAATGATAGCTAAATATATTATTAATATAAAATTTAAATATTCTATGAACTTACATTTAAAGAAAACAACATTTATGTCAACTGGTAAAAAAGGAAGCCTGAACATTAACGGAGAAGTGATATACATGGCAGGCGAAGTTAAATACTTATGAATTACAATAACAAATTCTGGATACTGTACAGAAAAACTAAAGAGAGGAATAATTTTAGAAAAAGCAGCGGAAAGAAAATTACACAAATTCATAAAATATGCAGGCATATCAAGTGACTGATTTCTAAAATTTTAGGTCCCGGAACGCGCTCAAAATGATTTATTAATTTAATAGAAATAATTATATATTTATAATATAATGTAATAATTATCAGCGAGATACAGGAACGCCGTTCCGTCGTGTTCCGTCAGAAATCAAGCCTTGCGTAAGACCAAAATCCAAATAATCGAGAAAATGGTATTTCAAATCCTGTTGTGTGGGTGTAAAAGCTGAACAATGAGATAGGCCGAAAAAAGGAAGATGCTTTTGAAGTATGGACACGGAAGAAAATATTAAACATACACTGGGAGGGCAAAAAGATAAATGCCGAAATTTTGAAAAGAAAACAGAACTTTCTCTAAAAGCCAAAGCCAAAAAATGGAAAATAAAATATTTTGGACATACTATGAGTCGAACAAAATCTCTAGAAAATGATATTATGCTTGGAATGATAGAATGAAGCGGAAGAAAAGGGTGTAAGTGGCACAATTGAATAACTAATACACAATATCACAAACAAAAGGAAAATGGCAGTTCGAGTCCGAGTGAGCAATGAACAAATTGCTAGCATCCTATTGCTGTGTATATCCAGATAGGTCTAACAAGGGATGGCTTGCGATCTATGTTCTAGTACTATTTCTCTGCGCGTTCAGACCCGCGAAGAATTGGGACCTGCGGATGAAAGGAGAGATGCTCACAGCCGCTGCTTGACCGGGACTGGAGCCGACAAATAGACATCATCGCACTGAACAGTGTGTTTGATACCCGCAGTCTTTCATGCGTACATTCTGCCATTATTAGGGAAGAACTCGCTGAATTATCGGCGCGTCCCCTCCCAGTTTCGGATAGCAAGAAAAGCGAAGGAATGATGCTCAAGTAACACAAATGCAAATATCAATGTTCAAAATTAAAACATCTTTAAAAAAACCTGGTTTAGAAACATCGATCAAGTTCGTGCGGAAGATAATTTGTTTTGACAGTGGCCGTGATTGTTAATTTATAATTACGATTTAGACAAAACGGCAAAAGAAAGTTTTCAGGCTTAATTTCGCTGTTATTCTTTTTACTATCGCCCAGGGTCATCTTATGGAGTCACAACTTCCTCAAATGGGTACAGGAAGGTGGGCGAGAGATCTTACACCTAGAGTGCTTGCGTTGGCCGCCTCTCTGCGTACGGTAAATGGGGTCATTTCTTGGGCTGAAGATAGTCTACTGGATGAGGATGTTACAATCACCGTTCGCTTTATTCGAACACATGTATTGACAGTGGTATATTGCAATATTATTTCATATTTTAACTTTTTTATAAAATTGTGATTATCGGTTCTTTTCATTCACAACAACTCATCAAGCACATCGATAATAAACATCAGGTTTTTATAAATGTTTCATTTGTTTACGAAATATGTTCATGTGTCTATACAAAATCTATGTTTTGAAAATATCAACATCAATGTTGCATCCCTATTCTCGACACCTAGATGAGGATCGCCGATTTAATACGTTTGCATTCTGATTCCCTAATATAAGGTTTATCAGTGACTGGTATGCTACGTTTTACTAGTAGCATATAAATTTATAAATTGAATTGCTACCCGATTAAATATTACTGATAAGCGTGTACGATGTTTAGAGAAATGGTATCTTAATGTAGAAATGTAAAAGTTGCCGAACTGTACAACAAAACATAATTTATCCCCCTCATAGACGGATATTCCTCTTCTAGTGTGGTGTTCCTGTCTAAGGGTTTAAGTTGTATTGCTTTCATGACAATTGAATGCATTAAAAATACATATATATGTCACAATACATTGATTTACACATCCTTTTACATTATCCTTTACGTAGTTTGTATCAAAATGACGCGCCGGGAATTACTTTTTCCAATCTTCAAGTTTATACAAATAAAACAGAATCATTTTATATCAATATAACTTACTAAGTAAGCTGGGACATGTCACGATTCTTAATATTATATTTTAATGTTTGTTACAGTGTTGGATTCAGGATGCATCTCGCCTGCGCGCTATTTTACCACTTCTTCAATTTAGTCCGAAAGTACGAAAACAGTTTTAAAATTTTACTTGGGAAAACAGATTCATCAGGTGAAGTCTATCAAGGAGACAAACGCCGTTTTGAGGTCAAAAATCGAGTCGCAGGATAAAAGAGCTCGTGCGTAATTTCGGCTCATTCTTTCTGGTAGTGGAATGATGACGGAAGATCTTAGAAGTAAAATGTATGTAAAATAAGATGTTAGGACATGGAATATTGGTGATATCTACACAATTAGTTCAATTTTCTTTTTAATTGATTGATTACTTAGTGTTTAAAGGGCGCTTCAACTGCGAAGGTCATTGGCGCCCATGTCAAAGTATTTAAAAGGGTAGATTAAGTAAGTTTGCAAAAGCAACGTACCCGCTAATTAAAAGCATGAACATTACTTAAAAAGGGCATCAATCCCGCAATAGTGTACGACTAAATAAGGCAGAAGGAAAATATAACAGACTCGTAAAATTTATCATAAAATGTAAAATTGGCTGTAAAGGGGCCACAAAACAAACTACATAAAATATTGTCCATGTCACTCAAATAAAATTACGTATTCCACTTTCTCTCAAAAAACAAAAGAGTTTTGAGAGTGCAGAATCGTCGTCCCCAAGCACCTCCCGTAGCGAGTTGCCCAGGCTATGCCTTCGTCGGCTGTCATCGAATTTTGTGCAATGCAGCAGGACGTGTTCCACAGAAAGAACCGTCCGGCATGTGTCACAGATGGGAGGACTTTCCCCTCGAAGGAGGAAACTATAGGAAAAGTGGCAGTGTCCAATACGAAGGCGGGTTAAAATTACTTCCTCGCGCCTACAGAAGCGGGATGAGGAGCGCCAAGGATTTACGGAATTCTTAATCGCGCTAAGTTTAAAAGTAGTATTGTACCACTCTGCCACGCTCTAAGTACAGATCGTTTCAACGAAGCCTTAACATCCGACAATGGTACAGCAGGGATGTCAATGTGTATCCTAAGGGTCGCTGATTTCGCCGCTCGGTCGGCCAGCTCGTTCCCTGTGATGTTCACATGGCCTGGAACCCAACTAAGGACCAGGTCATAGTGGCAAGACCGAAGACGATGAATGAGGTTCTGAACTGATTTTATCAGGTAGTCTGACGACGGGCGTGAGACAGCTTGAAGGGAGCTGAGAGAGTCAGAACAGAGAACAACACGCCGCAGCCTCGCTGACTCGATGTATTTTAGGGCTTCCAGAATTGCATACATCTCGGCAGTAAATATACTGCACTGGGAATGTAGTCGATATGATTTGGTGGTCTTGATACAATAAAAACTACATGCCACTGCATCGTTGCACGATGAACCATCTGTATATAATGATATAAATATATCTGTATATAATCTGTATATCCCGACCATCTATTCAGATGGTCGGGATAGGCTTCCCTCATAGCCTGAAACTTCATCTGGTACACCAGAGGACTAGCGATATGTTTGGAAAGATTGGAGAGTCTGAGGTCAATATTGGGGAGCAGAAGCTTCCAAGAGGGGATCAGGTCGCTTGGGGGCTTTACAGGAGTGGGAAGTTCGACATTAAGTCCCCGCAAAAGATTTCTTAATCGTATACCAGGGGGCTGGGGTAGTGATGTTCGAAGTATGTACGATGATTCATATTTTGGGTGGATAATAATTCGGCGACACGGATGGCTATGGAGACCCGACACTTTAGCTCCATAGGACGATAATAGAATAGCTCGCCTTCTTTCCAGGGATGGCTCCCCAGCGTCAGCTAGAATGCACTCAATTCGGCTGGTGCGGTATGCACCTGTTGCAAGGCGGATACCAGCGTGGTGAATGGTGTTAATGGGCCGAAAAGTGGAAGGGGCTGCCGAACCATACACTTCACTACCGTAATCCAAAACTGAGCGGATGAGTGATTTATATAACCGCAATAGGGTAGTGCGGTCGGCTCCCCAAGACGTACCACTCAGCAGTCGAAGAAGATTGAGGGGGGAGACGCATCTCGATTTTAGTGTGCGGATGTGAGCACGCCACGTTAGGGACTTGTCAAACGTAAGTCCCAAGAGCCTGGCAGAGTCGGCGAATGAAAGCGGATTCCCTCCCAGGTAGAAACCTGGATCGCTGTGCAAGTGATATATTCGGCAGAAGTGTACACCAGTAGATTTACTAGGCGAGATTTAAAACCTGTTGACAAGCTCCATTCATGGAGCTTGTTGAGCACCAGTTGGAGTTGCCTCTGGATCACACTGATGCTACTGGACGAACAATAGATGGCAAAATCGTCCACAAACAGCGATGCCTTTACTGGTTCTCGCACGACCGACGCTATACTGTTTATGGCAATGGCAAACAGAGTGACACTTAGCACCGACCCTTGGGGAATGCCGTTTTCGAGAGGGTGACTGCTAGACAGTTTGTCACCAATGCGAACTCGGAATGATCTGTTCGATAAAAAATTTTGGAGGAATAAGGGGAGCTTCCCCCTTAATCCCCACGAGTGCAGGGTTCGCAAAATGCCATACCTCCAGGTGGTGTCGTAGGCCTTCTCTATGTCAAATAGTACGGCCACAAGGTGTTGTCTCGGGACGAAAGAGGTTGATATTTCGGTTGCCCAAGTGACAAGATGGTCCAAGGTTGACCGGTGTTTCCTGAAGCCGCACTGGATTGGTGTGAGCAGGTTTCTGCGCTCCAGGGTCCAGACCAAGCGCAGACTTACCATCCGTTCCAATACTTTGCACAGGAAGCTGGTGAGAGCGAGAGGTCGGTAGCTCGATGGCAACGACCGATCTTTTCCGTCCTTCAAAGCTGGAATGACTATGGCTTCTCGCCATTGAACAGGAATGGTGTGCTCTTCCCAGATACGATTAAACAAGAGGAGAAGGAATTGCATTGCCTCATCAGGAAGATGTTGTAGCATTAGATTGTGTATCCCATCAGGACCTGGGGCAGTTCTTTTCGCCAATGCAAGAGCGCAGCGCAATTCCGACATGGAAAAAGGGATGTTGTAATCGGCAGTCTCTCTGGAGAAGAATTCCAGCGGACGGCACTCCATCCTCTCTTTGATCAAGAGAAAATCAGGAGCGTAGTTCGCCGAGCTTGACATCTGTTCATAGTACGTGGCAAGTTCCTCTACAATCTCATCTGGAGAAGTGATCATTTCACCATTTTTGAGAAGACATGGCACCGTGTTTGGAGAAGAGTGTCCTTTTATCTGGCGGATTCTTCTCCATACCAGGCGTGGTGGCGTGTGGCAGTTCAGAGAGGAGACGTATGCTCTCCACGATTCCTTTTTGCTCTCTACAATTATTCTCCTTGCCCTCGCCCTACATCTTTTGTATTCAATAAGGTTGTCCAGAGTTGGATAATGTCTAATACGTGCATGTGCCTTTTTCGAGCGCTGACCACACTAGAGCAGTCCTTATTCCACCAAGGCACAGGAATGTGTCGTAGACAGCACGCAGACTTCGGGATAGCAATGGTGGCTGCGCGAAGAACGGCGTCAGTGAATTGGGCGACTAAGGCATCGACATTACTTGAACGGTTCTCTGGAATGTTTATTTCCTCGCTGAATGTATTCCAGTCAGCTCGATGGATTACCCAGCGAGGTGAACGGGTAGCGTCTAAACTAGGAATATTGAAGCGTACCATGGTAGGAAAGTGGTCACTCCCATGTAAGTCATCAAGAACAGTCCACTCTAAGATGGTAGATAGAGATGGACTGCAGAGTGCCAGATCTATTGACGAGAAAGTGTTTGACGCTGTGGAAAAATGAGTATTTTCCCCAGAGTTCAGAAGAATTAGGTTCTGCTGGTCAATAATATTTTCGACAATAGTACCTCTGGGACATGACCTCGTGCTACCCCAGGCGGGATTGTGGGCATTAAAGTCACCCACAATGAGAAAAGGGGCGGGCAGCTGAGAAACAACTTCTTCGAGTTCCTCTTGTGACACGGCTTGGCCAGGAATGTATATATTGCACACCGTCAATGAAAAGGACGGCAGATATATACGGACGCAGACGGTTTGAAGGTCGGTTCGTACGATATGTTCCTCAGAAAACAGATGGTCTCGGATAAGAACCGCGACACCTCCGTGAGCACGAAGTCCGGCATCTTGGTCAAACCGATAGGTTTGAAATCCGCGCAGGCAGAGGGGGTGGATGAGTCTCCTGGAGACTGGAAGAAGATGAGTTTCCTGGAGACAGACTATAAATGGTCTGTGGCGGGAGAGTATGAGCTTCAATTCTTCTAAATGTATGCGAAAACCGTTCAAGTTCCATGAGAGAGCCATTCAAGGAAATTATTATTTCTATGGTGCCTTCTTTTTCTTCCTCACCTTCGTAAAAAAGGAGCTCTTGAGGTGCTCCTCATCAACAGCAGAGTCGTCCTGACTGCTGCATGTCTAAGGTCGCCTGTCAGCGTCCTGACTGCTGCTGGATAAGGTCGCCTGTGTCAGGGGGATGTCCCGGTGTTTTGACACAGGTGACCGAGATCTAGAAGGGTTGGAAGATCTTTCAGTGTGAGTCTCGGCAGTGGGAGGAGGACGAGACTTCGGCGACGAATTTTGAGTTGGTGTCGATTTCTGATTGGAATCTGTTTCTATAGGGGGCTCAGTAGAAGTTTTCGGTGGCTGGAGTTTTTTGCTGTTTATTTTGTATTTGGTTGGTATAATAACTTTTCCCCCTTGGATACAGGCCGTATCTTCAGGGAAGTCTATAGGAGCAACCTGGCAGGAGAAATGCGCTGCTGGGACTGGAGTGCATTGGGTTTGGCAGCTCACGGTTACCACCGGGGGCCTAGCTTTTAAAGTGCTGGAAAAGGATCGTGACATGTCTACTGGATTCCTTGCTTGGAATCGACGCTTCGCCTCAGGGAAAGAAACTTTTTCTGTCACTCGTATCTTTTGGATTTCCCTTTCAAGGAGATAGATTGGACACTGGTTGGAATTGGCTGCATGATTGCCTTCACAGTTAAGACAGTGCGGTGGTCTGTCGCAGGGTTGTGGGTCGTGCGCTGGTGTTCCGCACTTCCCGCATACTGCGCTAACCGACATGCAGCGTTGCTGAGTATGACCAAACCTTTGGCAGTTGAAACAGCGCAAAGGGTTCGGAACATATTGTCGCACACGGAGGTTGTAAAACCATTACTTATTTTTTCTGGAAGGGACGGACGGTGAAATGTGAGGATCAGGGTCGAAGTGGGGATTAATTTCCCCTGCTCCTTCCGTCTGATCCTATACACTTCAGTGACTCCAAAACTCTCAAAGTATTTCGACAGATCTTCATCACTTTCAGAAGCAAAGTCCTCGTGGTTTACCACGCCTTTGCACAAGTTCAACGTCGGGTGATTCGTGACTACCACCTAGATGCCGGCAATCTGCTTGGTTTTTTGAATTTTTCCAATTTGTTCGTCGGTGCGTGCTTCAAAGAGAATGGTACCATTTCTTTGTCGCACGACCGCTTGGAGCTTACCAAACTCATCTTCAATGGCTCGCGCCAGACGGACAGCACTTATGCTTTTAAAAGTTTTCCCTTCCTCGGCGCATGCCATGAGGAGGAAACGGGGCTTCTTCGGTCGATCATCTTCTTTTGCGAAAAAACTATTCAAATCGATAGTTCTATCAAAACATCTCCTCTTCCTTGCGGAGGAGGGCGGGGGTTTATTTTCTGCTCCATAGAGTAGAAGACGATTCATCTCCGTGCTCCCCACCCACCATGGAGTCCAACAAGGGGACACCCCACTGGGGTGCCAGGGTTGGCACAGAGATATAGTAGGGAGATGTCACAGCGCTGCCCCGCCGTGGATCCCCCGCTCACCCTGGAGTTCGGTACAGTACCTAGTCCAAGCCGATTGATCGGGAGTGGGTTAGCTCCCGACCGCCTGTCTAGAAGAGTCCGAGGCCAAAGCAAGCGTATTGAAGCCTACAAGGAATGTTCCCCAATATAGTACACAACGTATCCCTCAGTGCAAAGCCGAACGTCGCACAAGGTGAGTGTTGGGAAACAAACAGACCTCTCAACCGCCAGGACACTCATTCCCTCCGACACGGGTCGCCATGCACGGCAAACACATGGGTGGGTGTTCAGCATACAGAGGGGGCCAGTGAAATAGAAGAGGAAGAAGAGAGAAACAGGATGTTACAAAAGACTAAGAATGGACAATGGGGAAGAAGAAAAATGATTGGCGAAGGAAAGGAGTACTTGAGAGCCCTCTCTGCATCCCCCCGTCAGGACGTGGACCAACCCACCTCGACGGGATTTTTTTTTTAAAATCAGTTTCCAAATCGGAATTGATATTTTGAGTAGTGCCTCAAATAACTTTTTGATGGTATGAAGACGGAAATATGTGAACAAGATATACAGTTTTATACGACTATTACAGATGATATGAGACCGTTTGGTTGTGTTACAGCATCACTAGTTTGATAAGTGGAGAAAAATATATTGAGATTGAAAGGGACGAAACCATAAAGCGACTGCCCGGCTTGCCTGCCTGAGAGCACGGCCTCCTCCCGTGCCGCTGGCCGCCGGGTTTGGCCGTTCGGCCGCGACGAGGGAGCCCCCACAAGGTTCGGGTGACGCAACTGGGAGATCAGGTATTTTTTTCGAAATTCCACTTTACGCCGCTCCTATTCATCCGATTTGCATGATTGACACGGCGTTGGATTCAGGAAGCACGTCGTCATCGCGCTATAAGCCCACATTTTTTAATTTCTTCCCGAAACTATGAGAAATCATTTAAAATTTTGTTTTGGAAATATTTTTAAAAAAAGGCATCGTAGCGTGAATTCTATTTTAAAAAGGAGTCCAATGCCGTTTACAGATCGAAAATCGGACAATTTGTTCAGACGTTATCGATCTAGTAAATTCCGTGTGATAGTGCTGCGATCTATTGATTTTTCCTATAAGTATTTTTCGGTGCATTTAGCCTTAACTAACATACATACCTATACAATTAAAAAACATTACATCAATGGATATCTATATAATTAAAAATGTTGACGATTAATAATCTCTTAAGTCCAGATATAAAATATTGTTTAACATTCTACAAATAACATAATTGTGATTTTAATTCATTATTGTATTCTTTAATTATAGGTAATATATAATTAAAGGATACAATATCTCTTTAAATGCAAACAGTAGGTCACAGGACAAACCTTGCATAATTGTGATTATTTAAATTGAGTCTGAAACCTAATTCATCTTGAAGGGGTGCAATTTTCAATGAGAATTCTACCCCTTGAGAATCTGCTACACAGTATTTCCTTTTTATACTTGGATTATATGTTCAAAATTCGATTATATTGTGATTTTCTTTTCAGTTAGAGACAGTGAAGTTTGGCCATTTTGGGAGCAGATAATAATGGATATAATAAATTCAATAAGTTTATTAAAAGGTTCTGCATCGGGTCTTTTCCATTACTTGGGTTACAGAGCAATGTCTCATCAAGTCTATATGGGACAAACAGGACAATATCATAAAAAAGACTATACCAACACGAATATGATATTAAGAAAGACTTTCACTCTTGTTCCTTTGCTCAACATACTAAATCAACTGGCCATTCTTTTAAATTCAGTGCTTCCCAGAATTTGGACAAAGAAGTCAATTATAAAAAAAAGATTAATTAAAGAAATGATTCACATCAATAAATACAACACAGGTGACAAAAAGACAGACATAAATAATTTCAGCAAAATGTCTGGCAACCTCATTAATAGACAAAACTGTTCCTATTGATCTAATTTTCAATAACATGTTTAATATTGACATTAATACTACATATTTCATAATATCTCCATAAGCCAGACTGGAATGAACCAACCATCGGTTGGTCATATTGCCCTCCTAATTTTCTCAATCAATTCGGACCTCAGACTCTTTACTACTGCCTTGTCGGTATATCCCATTTTACTATAGCTTGTCAAAAGATCTTTAAATTTACAATAGCAATTGGAAAGAAAGTAAGAAAGGGGAAATAAATAAAAAATGGAAATTAATAAATGACAGATCAATTGTCTTTTAAAAAACTGTACTTCAAGGTATACATTATGTTTTATTAATTATAGATCCTTACCAGATGCTTACCTCACCTAGTCATAGTAAATAATTTTCTCCTCACCGCCCAACATTCTACCATAGTAGTCATGGGGTGTGTGGGTGTGGTGAAAGTGTATGTGTTCCTCAGATCCTGTGTGGCTCCCTATAGACAAGAATATATAGCAGTTTATTTATGTGAATTCTATTGGTGGTTGCAAGGTAACTCATGTATAATTTTTTTAATGTGTTCAACTGTATCAAGATGGTGTAAATGCAACTGACACATTTTTGTTGGCTTTATGTAATTGTGTTTGCTTCTTTCTCATTTTGTATAGCTCTGAGAATGGAAATACATTTTCTGAAATGATGGCAATGTTTTAAAAATGTTTTTTTTCTCCTACTGACCAAGGAGCTTCCTACTATCAACATTTTTGGGGCATAAAAATCCGCTCCCTACTTATGAGTAATGATCATTTTCATCTATTACTTTTTCCAATTTTATGTAGTGTATAAAAATATAAACTATAAGAATTTGCTTACTTATATTCTTAAAGATGTGTAGAAATAAAAAAAAACTGCAGTAAATAATAAGATAAAAGAAAGTGCCAAACATCTACAGTGATTTATTCAACTATATATGTGTTCAACTTGCTGATGAAATAAAGATTCAACCCCAACGCAAACAGGTGCAATTCGATTTGCCATATGACTGTAAACAATATTTTATAGGTCAAAATATGTCACAAAGACGCTGTCAACATAAACCATGTACAGAAAGACGCCCATAACCTTCTTGAAAAATGGGATGTCACACTGTCAGAAGTGTTTCTCATCCCTATCACATAGAATTTGTTTTTCTAACGTGATTTGTACAACACAACTTTTTGTGCACTATAACAAACAGTAAACAGTGCCGTAGTGAACTGTAAAACTGTGCCTAAAGAAAAACTGCCGCCCGAGGTCTTATTGCCGATCACGACAAAGGATGGATAACCAAGGAGCTGGATTTAGATTGGCTCCGCGATCTGAAACAGAAGGCCTTCTAAAGAAACTTGCAATGCTGTTCTTTGAAACATTCTAAAGGCATCACAATCACCAGTAAAAGAAGAAATTGGTAAATTAAATACCGATCTTCATGTCATTCCAGGAGAAATGGCTTCGAAACGGAAAGTATAAGATGCGACGGTAAGAAGACATTTGAAGACCGTGTGAAACAGCTTTACAGAAACGGGTTGCTTCAAGATGGTGAAGCCTTGACCTTTTCTGGAAAGTTAAAGAAGACTTCACTGACCTTAACTGCGGAATGGATCTAGATTGCATGGTCAGCTATGAACTGTGAATCGTCCGACAAATATTGTCCAGCACCTGTATTGGAAACAAACATGTGATGTACTGGGACCAATTGCTTACGGGCACGATTACGGACAAAACCGGAATATAACAGGTCTGATATCCTCCTCATTGATAAAACCACTAAAGTAGCCAATAATTGATATTGCAGTTCCTCTGACGCACAACATCAGGAAAACGGAATTAGAGAAGATCAGGATGCATGAAGAGCTTGTAATGCAATTGAAACATCTGGTGGTTGGAGAAAGTTCTCATATATGCCTTGGTGATCTCATCGGAAGGGGTGATGGCGAAAACATTTAAAAAGAATTTGAGAAATTTGGAACTATCAATAAAATTCCAAACTGTTGGACAAAAGGCAGTCTGACTTCAGACTTGTCACATTGTTCAAAGGTTTTTACAGTAAGCTCAAGTGAGATAGGGTGAATTCCTATTTCATAATCTGGTTCTAAGACACCAAAAAACAGAATCCTTTTGCCCAGTTTAACTGAGAAATGAAGTCAATAATAATAATAATAATAATGTAATGCGAGGCCTCACCTCGGGGATCTCTCTTGAAACAAAGCAAGCCAATTAAATTCGAAATATCATTATTATTGTTTCAATATCAATGCATGCACTAGCCCGAATCACGCATGCATTCTCCCCGCATCACGTAGGAACAGCCCGGCAAAGCTGCGTCGAAGCCGACGCCGGGGAAGCAGGAGAGTGGGTCAAACCTGGGATGATTATCCCGAGGTAAACGATGATACCGAAAAGGGGAGTCACAATTTGGTGCCGAACGTGGGACAAGCGACAGCTCAGGCGAGGCGAATCGTTTCTTTCTGACCATGCTCTTTGACGACGTGCCGCTTAACCTGAGATATCCAGGCATATTTAAGATCCGTGGCACAAACTTAATTAAAGTGGCGAATTGCCAACAATTTTTTGATCTCTGAGGGTGATATTTTCAGTTTTTTCGTATATTTTGTGTACTGTGTTCTTTTGTGTATCTGCGGTGTTCACTGCGTAAAATGTTTTTCGTGTGCGCGAAAAGATCCAAACAAGATGTCTGACCAGAGCGATCGCAGAGGCGAGTCGCCCGCAGCAGCCGGACACAGCATGAATGTATGAAACCCCTTGTGGTCTACAACACCAGAATTCCTTGCTTCGACAGTGAGAAAGTGCGACAGTGGGCACTTTAGCCTCTTTGGCTCTTATCCTCACCCCCCCAACGCACAATACGCAGACGGGCTGACGTCCGGATCCAGCCGGAACCCAGTATGCCCTCGCGGCTACCTTCCCATACAAGGCCTATGTAAGGGCCACCCTGCTAGCTCAGAGCTCCTAGCTTTCCAGGCTAGTACCGGAGTCTACACAAATCGCCAGAAACAAGTTCCTTCCTCTATGTCCAGGGTATCGGGCCACTTCCACGACGAATTCTAGAACTCAACTGGGGGCCACCTGAACTAAGATCCAGGAGGCTCGGAGCTTCCCACTGCTTACCGCCAGCTATTGACGTCGGTAACGCTGAAACCTGGGCAATCTGACAGGTAGTATCTAGTTTCCCGCCGCACTTTAAAGTGAGATCCGGAGTACTCCGAAAAGCATCCTTCGCTCAATCCTGCCCAAAGGACGACGCGCCATAAGCTCAACTGGTGGATAGCCGGGCGAACCCGACTACCAGGAGCTTAGCATCGCCTTCTCACTGCCTGCATCTTCAAGCTCATGACGTGAGCGGCGCCGCGTGACTCAGGGTCCGGGTGGTCGACACTCCACCAGAGACCACGACAACCTACACCATCGTGATACCCCTGCGGAGGGACATAGTAGCAATGATGCGTTTGATGATTGCAGTTTGCCGAAAGAGTATCGAAATTCGGGAGAATCTCGAGCGTAGGGCGAATCAGCTCGCCGAGCGGCAGAGTCGCGAAAATAGAAAAAATCAAGAACGGACTGCAAATCAGATTGGCGACATCAAAATTCAGTCCGCGTAGCAGATCAATGGCATCAGCGCCCAGATCAGCGAATGCGTGAAAGCGGAAGTGAGCGCCGCTATCTCTCGAGGTTAGACGAACACATCCCCGTGTAAGCGCAAGAGTCGATGGCAGTATCCGCACGGATTGATTCAGTGACCGATCGGGTCGATGTCATCATCGAGAGTACCAATACTCGGTTCTCTGAATGTGAGGCGCACGTCGGAGTCAAAAGATTTGAACAATGTCTTCATAGACGCGGAAAAGAAAGGAGCGGCGAACTGCAAAAATATCGCGAAGCTAGAGGGGAAAGTAAATGAGGTCTCAAGGCTGGATAGGGCCATGATGGAACTACGATCTGGGACCGAGGCGTCGAGTGAGAAGCATAACTCAGGGATTAGAGAAATACTCTGCGAGAACGTTGACGGGCTGCACGACGAATTGAAGGCGTCCGGCGGAACGGCCACGGCGGGAGAGTTCCTTTCTCTCCGTTGCAAAACCTGTTTTTTCCGGCGCAAAGGGCGAGTACCCCTGCGAATTTCTATGGAAGATTACCTCACGCTGTCGAACGCTATGCCCGCGAGGCTGAAGACGAAGTTCCCCCCAGCAATTTCTATTCGGGGCAGGGCTCAACTGGAGCTTATCGATGTCTTAATTTCCTGAAACCAAAGATGATTTCAGGGAAAGTTTCTAAAACGTTTTTGGGGCGAGGATACGAAATTAGCGTACGAGCGCCATCTCATGAAGAAGCGCTGGGGCGATGGGTGTTTCATACCTTGACTATGCCGCCGGGAAGATTACCGCCGGGAACATTGCTCATTTGGATTATTACTTCGCAATTTTCAGAACGAATTCAAAATTCACTAAATAGTGCGCGCCTGGAAAACATTTACGAATTTCAGGATCTGTTAGGAAATATCGATCAGGTAAGGATCTCGGGAGGCACTGAGTCGGAAAATAATAGGGCGCCACAGCAGAAAAATCAGAACTGGCGACGCCGCGACGGAGAAGGCCGCAACGACCGATTTGCAGGCGATCGGGGTCGACCCGATGACGGGCCGCGTTGCGACGAGTTCCGCAGCGGATGTACGAGGGCAGGGGCCCCCGGAAAACGGAGCGTCCGGAGCAGGATGGAATCCGCTGTTAGGACGAACTACAGGTGTGGTGGAGATGCCATTGATTAGGACCGTCGTTATCGATGAATTGCTAGAGGAGGAGATGGATCGCAGTATTGATCGCGCTAGAGCTAGAAAATGTTCAATTATCTCGGAAGAGTGCGAAGGCAAGCCAGTTGACATTCTAATCGACTCCGGCAGCGACGTCGATGCAGTATCTGCGAAATTTTACTTAACATTAACAAGCGAACACCCTAATTTACAGGAGTTTCCCCTTCTCAAAAACGCACGTGATTGGAGTAGATAAGAAAAGTCACTCCATTACGAAGCAGATACTTGTTACCTATCAACCATAGATCTTATCAATTTGATACATGTCTAGTTCGAAACTTAGCTTATTTTCGGTGTTGATTTTTTGCGTGAGCTACAGGTTTGCATAGATTTTAAAGAGTCCATGCTTAGGTTCGATCCGCCGTATTTACTGTCTTTCACCGGCGAATGAATTAATCGCTGATGAGTTCAGGATTAATGTTTCGACGAGGGAGGAGGTACGGGATTGTATCACTCAGTCTCTTGATCGCAACTGTCGGACGGAAACCAAAAATGGTGCTTTACGAGACACCAATTAGTCTTTGTCGTTTGCATTAAACTGACAGATCACTCCTCGTTGAAATGTTGAGATTATCCTGTTCCATTTGCTTTGAGGGCAGAGGTTAACAATTTCAGACACAATAGAATGAATTATAACGAGAGCTTCCACGACCACTTCGTTCTCAATTCGCCGGCAATAGTAAAGAAAATAAAAGAGGATGATGGTGATCAAATTTGTCATCGATATTAGAGGGTTAATTCAAGTTACACTCCAGATCACGATTCAGTTTTGCCAATAGACGCTGCTTTAGGGAAATTTCGTAGTATTAATTATTTTTCTACTATAGACTTCGCTTAATTTTATTACTGGCAAATCGCAGTTCATCACGATGACCAGTTACACTGCGTTTTTGCGTGATAATTTAATTTACGTTTGTTGTACCCCTTTGAAGCACCGCGATTCGGGATATAATTTTGTTAATTATGAGTTTATTTATATTCTTTCGAGATACGTTTTAGAAAATAGCCATCAGCTGATTTTCCACTACTAGAGCGCCTGGCTACGCACAGGGCGCTGAACTATGACAAGAGATGTTGGATTGTGTACGAGAACCTACGTGAATGACCTTTGTACAAGTAATCATTAGTTCTTATTTTGATTGTTTTAAGTCAGATTTGTTAATGGGTTACCTAATTTCTTGTTTATTGGATTTTAATTGTTGTAATGCATCTTCCACGTCTCTACAGCCCGTTTTGTTGTGTCCTGGTTTAGCCGTTGCATTTGTTATTTTTAGTCTACTTGTTTCAATATTACTGTCAATATTAGTTATTTCTCTATCATGCCGGAGGCATCGTAAGTTGCTTTTAATTATGGATTGGTTAGGTGTTAGTTAACTCTGCTTTTTTTGTCTTGTTAAGGTTCACTTAATTTTATTTGCTTTGATAAGTCCTCGTGTTTGTTTTTCTATACTTAGCGTTAGGGATTTGTATCTATTGCGGCTTTGGATTTATTGGTCATCATTTGGCGTAGGTGATTTGTTTATCATCACTTTCTGTAAGTCTCCTCGGCTGCTGGTCATGAGTTTTTTTGTTTTCGTCATCTTCCATCCTCTACGCCCGTCTGCATTATTTGCTTCGCTTTTGGGACCATGAAACCTTCGATTCTCGTCGATTTCATAGCTAGACGGTGAAGATGGTGAATGTAATGGGGCGGTCGCATATGTGAAATTTGGCGAGTACGCAGAATTATATTTACCTAGCACTGGAGCTCGTCGAAGTTGGCCGGAGAGCAGTCAGAAACGGAGCTCGCGGCGCTGGGTTCCTTCAGGCGGAAACAACGAGGTCTTCTGTTAGGGGATGGCGGAGGGCGAGCTAATGTGCGTGACTCATCGGACGCGCCGCACCCCAAAACACGGCAAAAAATGTCGCGCATTCCAAAGTCACCTCCGACCACTGCGCGGCTCGGCCGGAGAGACGGGCAGCCGAAGGGAACACTCCGATCGGGGAGAGAAGCGCGGGTGGTTTTGCCGAAGGGAGCTGGCGTTAGGGCGTTCCCGCGTTCGCGCTCATGCGGGAAAAACTTTCGGGAATGGAGCGGCGAACATGACCGCGGGTCCTCAGCGCCACCTTAGTCACACCTACTATTCCCGGTCGCTCGGGCTACATCGCGTTGAAGACTGTCGCCGCCCAGCTGATGCTCGATTGTCGGGCCTAGACGTGGAAATCACTGGGCTCCATTGATGGCGCGCGCCGCCGCACAGTGTGATTTCTGGATGCTAGCAGCTCAAAATTATTTTCTCGCAAACTAGGTACTCATTTAATTTTTGACGAACCTTTTTGCACACTTACTTATTTAAAGGTACTTGATCATCTCTAATGACTGTTAAGCCCGCATAGGATCGATTCCGGTTTATTCCGATTCGTAGGATCCATTCCATTTGATTCATAGAAAACAATGAAAACCTCTTGTTCAGGGAGGTAGATAGCTAAAAAATTCACTCACAAATGTTTGTACACGAAAAATATAAATCAGTGACTACTTACACAATATAAAGTAACAATATTTGTGTTCTAAGCGCAATAACTGTTTCGCTTCATTTGAAATTTCCTGTGTTTTTTATTTTTGGCGACTTTCTGATGCCGATGATGAAAGGATCAGATGATAGTAAGAGTCTGTGAAGCAGATCAATGTTTGTATTCAGTCTCAAAGATTTTCGTGAGAAACGTTCTCTGAAACGTCTGTAGTCTGTTACGCGCTTCTTGCGCTTCCTCCGACAGTTGCCAGATTGGCAGAATATTGCTGTCAATTACTTCTTCACCATGAACAAGAACTTAATGCACAAATGCTGGCAACTGGTACTATAGTACCAATTATAGTTTCAAGTAAAGTTCTTTAGTGTCTTTAACATATCTGCCGAAATTTGACGTATTAATTTCATGATCACAAGTAAGTTTCAAGAATTATGTTAAATTTGTGTACTAATTCTTCATGGATTCCAGTAATAGCAGCGCTTAGAGCTTCATTTTTGAAAAATCTCCGGGCGGTATTGCCGTCATTACTATTATATCCTTTTTTTCGGCCTGTCAATAATTAAACCCATTTCATTCTGAAATCGCTGCTGGATATACTTCTTCCTTGCTTCTACAATTTTCTTGTCTTAATCACTCCTAATTTCCCATGTTTTTACTTCTAAGCGGTAAGTAATGTGTACAAGACATTCAAAAAATCGAATCATGGTATGTAAAGGTGATAAGCCAAAGTCCAACATATTTGGATTGATCTGTTTATGCTTTGAACAATCCATAACATTCATTTTATTAGATGCTGTACCGCATATGTAACATTACTGTGAAGTATACAGTGATAAACTACTACAGACCTTGCCAACGACTATAGTGCACAACAGTTTGTAACTACAATGGTTGTTTCTGAAACGGAATATGATGTAGGCACTAGCTCTTCTTTTTGAGAGCGAACGCTTCCCATTTCCTTCGTAATGACAGATTGAGTCTCTTATACATAACTGATTTTAATAGGCCTACAAAACCGAGTTGGCGATCGTGTATTTTGCCATAATATTCTTAACTCTTCTTGTATCTGAATAGAGCTGTAGAGGCACTAATGATACACTAAAAATGTTTTCGTCCGACTGATATTCACTATCATGATACATTTGTTTGTAGCAGCTCTGATCCGTCGAACCATGACATCCCCACTTCGAAATTAGCAAGCACTGTATTTCATCTGCCTCTGTGCTTTCACGAACATCACACTTCACTTCGCACAATCTAGAAACGGTGTGGTCCAGTAGCGCTCGCAATTTAATTTCTACATACGGTTCTGTGACTACTACACTTCCCTTTGGAAGATAACATTTTTCTTTGGCCTCTTTCACAACATGATAGGGCGGATAGAGTTCACAGTCATATTCAGGAGCATTTCCCCTCATTTCCTTGTACTGTTTCGTTAACATATGCAGACCAATCATTCATGTAAGAGCCTGGTCACCGTTCATTCGCCTGGCTTTGTAGAAACCTCATCTCTAGAGATGAGGCTAGCAACATTGAGATTGAAACAGCTAGCTGTTAACAATCTTGTAGCACGTTGAGGTGAAGCAAGGGAGAGTTCTGCGACACTTTTTGCTGCATTTCTTTTACCAGAATCCCTGAGACATTTTTGAGTGGCTGTTGAGGCCGCCCGCGGCACCCTCAGTGCCCCCGAGGGGCGTGTGCCGCCACTACCGCCGTCGCACTGAAGCTGGCCAACGTTGGCACCGGAACCGGCGGCCCGTCTACCGCTCCAGAGGGCGTCAGGTGTGTCGGAGACCGACTTCCCTGTCAAGAGGTCCCGGGGCGCCGCGGCAGCAACGTCACCAACAATTAGATTTAAGACAGTTTAACGACCAATAATATAATGCGAAGCTCACATCAGGGAACCCATTGGAACAAAACAAGCCAATTAAATTTTAAGTATCATTATTAAATTGTTTCAATGTCAATGCGTGCACAAGCCCGAATCACGCATGCATTCTCCCCGCATCACGTAGGAGTACGTATATATATATATATATATATATATATATATATATATATATATATATATATATTGTAACACGCCCACCTACCTACTTTACCTACTTTACCACACGTGGTGGGTTGTGATAGCATGAATGCTCGTGAAGCGAGCTTACAATTCTCAGGAAGCAGGATCTTTCGGGTATGAGAAAGGTCTGAACCCTTAACACAATGAATCAAATAAAATACGAATAATATGAACATATATTCAATGAGGAAATTTACAGTGACGCAATTTCACAACAGGTTATTGCACTTTAAGTAGCTGGTCACTGAAGAAATGAAACAAGACAAAAAAACAAAAACATATAGGCGTCACCTCGACTGCCTGAACACACTTTCATCAACTACAATTTACGATTTGATCACTCCTTTCTGAGTTTTCCACTACTAAATTATTTACTCTTTTGGCCTCTAGTTTTCCGTGCACGGCTTTTTTTTCAAATGAATTTGATACTTGTTTCAAAGAAACCCTTTCACAGGTGCTAGCCTTGGGCTTCGCACTCACTATAATACTGAACGGAAAAAAAAGAAAAAAAAAACAACAAAAAAACAAAAAAACGTGGCATTCACGTTACTTAATTCAGACCCTTTTACACGTCAAAAAAGCAATTACTTTAAACACAATACAACAAATTTATCTTTCTAGATAATATTAACTGTACATATAAAACTTCTGGATCATTTACGTAAAATTGTACAAGGTATAACCTCTTTAAATGAATCTAATGATACGTGCAGTAAATGGCCTGGAAACTGCCACTCACACAGTTCGAAATTCTTCTCCCACCTATTCTAGACGTTTCACCCACTTTTAACACTGATGGTCGTGTATTTACCACTATCCTCTTTCCCCAGCTGAACGCTGCATAAACGTTGCCAGTTCCTTTACCTCAACAGCCCCGCGTCGCTCGCCTGTAGGTAACCTTGGGGATTTTTTGCCGCTCGTCCCGCGTTGCCGCCTCGTCTCGCGTGCTGTGCTGCGACGAAAGCAGTTCCTTCCGCTCGAATGCCGCCAAGCCTCCAATTTCCACACCTTTCTCTCGTTCCGAACCCGTACTATCCTCGCTCTAGACCAAGTCCTTCTCGCCTACGCTTCGCTCTTCCTGGGGTCGTCCGTCTTCCACTGCCTCGTACACGTTCGTCCGCGCTTCCAGCCTCGAAATTATTAATGTTGCAGGAGTTGTGCTCAAATGCTCGGCCGACCTACCACACTTTAGGCATGTGTGGTCTCAGCGTGCAATGTGAGATGCTGGATTTAATTAATGTCCTTCTGCGCGAATTTTACAACTTTGAAGTTATTTCGACGTCAAACAGTTATTTCGCTTGCTCTCCGAATTATTGTGACTGCGACGAATGATTTTGCACTCTATTCCCTAATTACTTCACTTGTCTAAGATACGCTTTCCGAGCTAACTTTTAACTATCAAGTTAAAGTAAACTCCTATACTATCTATTTGTACTCGCCGTCACTGTTGCCGCAAAAGAGCTTCTTCTGGTCGCCGTCGCTGTCGCCGTAAAAGAGAGTTCCGAGGCGCCCCGCGATACTTATGGTACTCGCGCCTGGGGAAATTCCGGAGGGGTGCATATTCTCCTCCTTTCGTGACCTCCCGGAAAAACATACTCACTAGTTCGGGCGTCGCAGTTTGAAAAGCTGTGGGCAGATGGCGCGTTACCGGCCATGGCTCCGCCGCGTACCCTAGTCCTCTCTGTTAGTGGGCTTCTTTACATAGCTGTTGAAGATATTGAAATGTAGTTTTCACAGAAGTGCATGAGAAAATAGGGCTAACTGATACGTGTATTTATTTCTATTTTATCACTTGTATTTTACGAGATATTTGAGGTAACTTTGTTTTTTCAAATGGAAGTATACATATTTTTTCAGTCTATTATAAAGAGCGTAAAATGACGAATCCAAATATATACATAGTCATATGTTAGATAAGGATTTTTTTGAGAAATTTTGATTCTTTTGCGACCAGTTCTTAACGGATATTTTGAATGTAACAGACCACCACAGAAGGTCACACAGAGTTCCACCAGCAAGCGCGCACTCGGGGAAGGGAAGGGATCTTAGTATTTCAAGGTACAAAACATATCCCAAATATTCACAAAACTGTTGTAGTTTTTTCCCTGAACTCTGCTTTCCATCCTTCCCCATTTCCCGATTTTTTTTTAATGAAATGGAAGGATTAAAAATGAGGATTTATCGTAAGTATGTATTGTAATAAAATTGTTTATTACTTCAACTCTAGTTAATGGGGTTTTATATCATAGGATATTAATGGGATCTTGAAAAAAAAACATAATAAGAATAAATACAGACTAAGAATAAGATAAAGAATATTGCATATTCTGAGAAAACAATAATAATCATAGAATAATAACAGGGATAGAAACATCCATTAAGATAATAATTAATCACTATAATAAAAATATATTCCCAAAATATAGTAAACAATAGTAAAGGTAATCACTAGAGACGGACAAAACTGCATTCAGTCTCTCGTCCGACCTGTGAATCATTCTCGCTGGCCAAAGAAGGGAGAAGGGTCGTGGAGGGGGAAGCGCTCAGCCAAGGCCAAGGGCGCTTGCTGGTGGAGCGGTGCGTGACCTTCTGTGGCGGTCTGTTACATTCAAAATATCCGTTAAGAACTGGTCGCAAAAGAATCAAAATTTCGCAAAAAAATCCTTATCTATCATATGACAATATGTATATCATTGGATTCGTCTTTTTACGCTCTTTATAATAGACTGAAAAAATATGTATAGTTCCATTTGAAAAAACAAAGTTACCTCAAATATCTCGTAAAACACAAGTGATAAAATAGAAATATATACACGTATTAGTTAGCCCTATTTTCTCATGCACTTCTGTGAAAGCTGCATTTCAATATCTTCAACCGTTCAAAAGTTACAGAAGGTACTAAAGTTACGTGACTCACCCTGTATATTGTAACGTATTGTAGGGCTACACAGAGTGACCGGCGGGGCGCCACAAGGCCGCTGCGTCAAGGGATTAGACGCCAGGGGCCAGGCAGGATGTGAGAACAATTGGAAGAAGCGGAGACACGCCGAGGTATTTTGAGAATTCTAAGAGCTAGGGAAAGGGATGCCCAAAATGCAGGACAGCGCATTTTTGCCGCGTGCAAAATTCTTAGAATCCAGGGAAATGGATGTCCAAAATGCCTGGCAACGTGACTAGCAGGGGCCGTGTGAAAAACCCAGTGACGTTTCAGGTCACGTGGGTGGGAGCAATATAAGAGCGAACGCAGAGCGCGGGATTTGTCGAGCTGAGTGGAACCCTCGTGCGAACGCACAAAACTTGCGCCCAGGGCGGTGCGGAGCCGAGCTAGGCTCGTACGGCAACCCATGTGATGGGACGCCGTTGTGGACACTATTTCCACGGGTGACCGAAGTCGCCGGAGCTGTATGCATAAGGCTCGCTGAGGAGTGGCGCGGGCCACGAGTCAGACATTTCATTTTTAAGGATCGCTCCTGCGATCAGGGGAGTAAACGTCTACCAGAGCTAAGAGTAACTTTAATTATTTACTGTACATATTGTGAATAAACCTGTACATATTTATCATTGAAGCTCGTGTCTGTGGTTACTGTGTATTCCCACGTCACAATATATATATATAAATATATATATATATATATATATATATATATATATATATATATATATATATATATACACACACACACATATAGTGGCATACCAAAAATGACGGACATTTTATTTAGGCAAATAAAGGTCGAAATGTAGATATCGCAAAAGACGTAGGTTTCTATGGTGCAGATACGCAGATGACACCGTAGCAACGAGAGTTCGTTCTGTGACAGGTGCGGGGGGCAACTTAGTAACCGGGAGAGCTCTAAAGTAAACACACAGGAGGCACCGTAACGCGAAACGAGTTCGTTTGTTATGTGAATTATGTGCACAAGAAGTTTCGATTCGTGAAGTTAAAACGAGACCTTTTACTTGTGGATAAAAGAAATAGAAATTAGCAAAGGTAAACATCCTAAAATATTAAAGAGAATACAACACAGAATCATCAACTTTACCTTCAATTTATGTTAGCTAGAGAGAGGGGCTGCATTAAGGTGACGATAAATTGGAAAACTGGACGGTCATTAGCAAAAGATCTCAATATTGTTGATTTTTCAGGCTTTTCCGAGCTGGATTTATCGTTTTAAACTAAAACATACTATTGTAAGTCGAAATATAACTACATTCGTTCCTACAAAAACACTAGAAAAACATATCTAGAAGGTGATACGGTAAAGCCTGATGCATTTGCATTTGCAAACGATTGATTAGGCACGTACTTTCTCGCCATTAGTAATGAAAATGAAATAGTTTCAAGCAATAGATTTATCTATAACTGCAAATGAAAATATATTTCTGGCATTGAATTCATTGTATAAGGTATGTAGTGTATTCACGAAAAAATGGGATAAGTTTTTTAGTCTTCTTTGTAAGCAGCATGTGAGGAAGTAAAATAATTAAAAGTTAATAAATATGATACTAATAGCGTTTTTTTAGTTTATTTATTGTCGCATCAACAGCGATGGTCATTAGCGACAATTAAATAATACATTTGGTTGTAATTACAATAATAACAACTATGTTAACAGAAATTGACATGGTTTCTAAATTATTGACAATAGTTAATACCTATTATATATCTGAAAATATTTGAATTTTTTTGCAAAAATTAAGATATACTAATAGCGTTGTCAAATGTAAATAGATTGAAAGATATATAATAGTAATTATTAAAACTATGGTATTGTAATATTCCATAACTATATAAAAGTATTACTTTATATTATCGCAAACGAAAGCAGTCATTATTGCCTTCTGTTATTAGAGCGGCGTTACAACAACCAACAATGACTGCTCATCTAATTTCACATTTAACACAATTCACGGATGCAATTTAAAATGCAATGACGTAAATATAATAAAATGAAATAATATACAAATTCTAACTACTTACAGGTACATAGCATCGAACTAAGTAAATTGGGAGCGAGCGACTGAAGGCAAGCAATCTTTTATATTTATTTCAAATAGGTATTAAATAATTTTTACAAGATTAATTTGTAAACGTATCACAAAAGCTTCAATGTAAGAAACGAACAAAGAAATATGAAATAATACACACATTGTAACTTACGTAGCATCTGTCTCAAAGCATTTCTAAAATTCCGATCACGAAGCGCATTATTTTCAGAGCCGGCGATTAAGTTTGACAACCAATTACTCAAAAAATACTCATCTTTTCGAAAACTTCTACATGACCTTATTTGAAGATCTGCTATTGATAAACACATTTCATTACGAAAAAATGTATCTTCATAATTGCAGCTGTAGGAAGTCGCCGAAAAAAATTGATTGTTGATATTTTTACTAACATGAGATCTGCGCCATTCTCTTAAACGTCCTTCAGACTATCCAACAAAATTTAATCAAAATCGATGGTGCAATTTTTTTGAAAATATCCCAGGGGCTTCATGTAAATACCCCGAAAATGAAAATAACGATTTCAAATTCAAAGGAACGCGACTCAGCCAGATCGATTGAGGATTATCAATTTTGGAGAAAATCAGCTAATTGTTTAGCCACTAGCGTTGTTCACAGAGAGACGGCAGACGTTTTGCCGTCAATCGATATTTCAGCAACAAGGAGCCACAAAACAGGGATTCTGGCTACACCACATGTTAGAGGAATTTCCCCCCCAAATTTAGCAACTATTTAATCGAATGCAGTCGAAAAAAAGCATAGGACGGCTCATGAAGGTTCTATGTTTAGAAGCAGGGGCGGATTGGGAAAGTCAACTTACCGCCATCATGTTTGTTTTGCGTACGACTGTACATGAATCACTAGGGTTCTCTCCTCCCGAATTGGTCTATGGGAAGGATCATCGTATCCCCATGACGCTTCTGCATGAAAAGCTTGCGGGAACATCGGAAGGCGAAGGAAGCTCGGTAGGCGATCACGTGTTCAAACTTATTAACAGTTTGAAGCGCTCCCGCCAGTTAGCTCATAAGAAAATGGCTTAGGAACAGCGTATGCGAAAAGTATGGTATGACCGGAAGGCGGTCTCGCGTACATTTGAAATAGGCGCGAAGGTGCTGGTTCGTGCGCCTAACAAGACGCGGAAGCTCGCTGTGCAGTGGATAGGGCCAGGTGAGGTTCGCGAGAAAATTTCCGAGAATAATTACGTGGTTCAGATGCCGGGGCGGAAAGAACCCGGTGTTTATCACGTTCCACCAGCGAACAGAGTACGTGAACGTTCTCGGTTCCACGACGGTGACAGCCGCACGTGAGGAAGACGCGCTAGATCACTTTGCGCTGAAACTAGATTCTTGCGACTTTGACAAGGAGGAGATGCTGAACGGCACTGAGGTCGAACCTGAGTTCCGTGACGCACTGAAAACGGTCATTTGTCGGTACAGGAATATATTCAGTGAAAAACCTGGATTAACGGATATCACTACGATGGATATAAAATTAACGGACCAAAGCAAAGGAGTTCGAAGCGTACCCTACCGTATGTTGGCGAGGCAGACAAAGATTATTACGGGAAGAGGTCGATAAAATGCTTCACATCATTATGGAGACGAAAAGTGATTATACGTCTCCCATGATATTGGTTGAGGCACCGGGCAAGAAATCACGGTCCTGCATTGATTATAGGCGCCTCAGTCAAATCATAAAGACAGAATATTATCCATTACCCAATCTAGAAGAACGAATTGAACAGGTAGCGGCAGCAAAGATCATAAGTGTATTGGATCTTTGTAAACGCTTTTGGCAAATCGGCCTTACTCAAAGGGCGCAAAGGTATTCGGCGTTCGTGACCAGTTTCGGCACGTACAGGCCGCTTCGATTAACTTTCGGGATTAAGAACGGCCCTTACCAATGTCGTATCATGGGCACATTATTGAGTAAGTGCGAAGAATTCGCGATACCGTACCTCGATGATATCGCCGTTTTAGTAACACTTGGAAAGAGCACATACGGCACCTTGATAAGGTTTTTCAAATATTGAAATCCGCTAAATTGACTGTGCAGCCGCGCAAGTGTTTGTTTGCGCCGCGAATGTAAAGTATGGAGTTACACAGTCTGGAACGGGAAATTGCGGCCGGCCGAGGCCAAGATTCAAGCTATCAAAAACTTCCCTAGACCAGAGTCAAAGAAACAAGTGCGCTCTCTGCTCGAATATTATCAACGCCTGATACCAGATTTGCGGAGAAAGCGGTGGCACTGACAGATGCGCTGCCAGGGTAAAATCTTATGGACGGAAGCGTGCGAAGCGTCCGACAATGGGCTGCGGCAGGCGCTCTGTGAAAAAACTGCGGTGCACGCACCCGTTTATACGAAAGAATTTCGGGTCCAGGCAGACGCATATCGGACAGGTTTGTGTGTGGTTCTCTACCAGGTTAATTACGAGGGAGAAGAATAACCAGTGGCATTCTTAAGCCGGAAATTAAATGAGGCCGAAATTAATTATGGTACCACGGAACTCGAGTGTGTCCCTTATTTGGGGTTTGAACAAACTCAAGCTCTATCTCGATGGGCAGGCCACAAGTCAGGTCGAAACAGACCACAATCCTTTGTCTGGTTGCGTAAAACAGCGGGCAAAAAAACAGGTTATTACGCTGGTCTCTTAATTTAGCACCTCGATTTGCGTATAATTCACAAAAAGGGCAAAGAAAAAGGAAATGCTGACGCGCTTACTCGCATGTATGACGAATGAATTGATCCACTGACAGGTGTAAGGAACACACACTTCATGACAATGTATAAATGTCGGTGAAATTCTCTGTATTTTTGTTAATTCAAGGGTACATTCTTTTTTTGTGGCATTGCTCAATTTATATTTAGATACATACATGTGTCAATAAACTCAGTTCAGAACGGCACATGATGTAAAGAAACTATTGAATTGTATTTATAGTGTATTCAATGTATTATGTACTGTATTTTACATTTCAGGATTTTATGTAAGTCAATATGCTTCAAGCATTATTATGTATGTTTGTATGTGCAATGTTTCAATGTAAGATAACTGGCAACATAGCATAGGTGATAGATGGGGAACAGCCCACAGATTTTATTTCAAGTATCTTAATTTGATAGGTTTTGGTTTTCTTGTTTATTATGTTCACGTTTTACGTAAAAAATTTAGTATGTCGAGGTCTCACGACCAGGTTATCTAGTTAGCAGAATTTTTTTCCTGGGCAAATTTTGCTGCAAAAGAAATTCTACCCCGAGGTATAGGAGGGTCTGTGGCGTCGTGCCACACTTTCTAGCCAGTCGGGCCGGGAGAAACCGTTACACCCCCACGTTTGAGCCGGATGCCGTCGGTTGGGGGCGTTTGGCATGCGCTTTCCAAATTAGCGCGCCTGGGCCGTGGAAGCGACGCGCTGAATAGAGGGACGCCAGGGGGAGGGGGCGTCAGGGAAGCCCCAAAATAAGCCATCGAGAAAGGTTAATGGCGAGTCTGGGATGATGGTACAAGACCCCTAGAAAAGGCTGGTCGTCGAGCCTTCGTGACGCCCGTCGGCATGAAAGCGACGAGAGGAAGGGCGAGCCCTACGGGTACTTAACCCAGCGTCGACTGCGCCCACGCGGGATGTCGAGAGTCGAAAGACTGAGTGATATCTCCGGTGCTATGATAGCACGCGGTTTTCCAGGCGAAGACTGGTTTGGCGTCAGGCCATGAATGTCGGTGGCTAAGGGACTCAGCGTCCGACAGCATCGCACCACGCGTTGCTCTCCTGCTTTAGAGCAGTGGTACTGGGCTAGGCCTAGGGACGGTCCCGGGGTTTTCGCGGCTAAGGGGGGAAAAAGGTTGTCAGATTTTTGTTTAATGCTTGTAAAGTTAATTTGTAAATTATTGTGTAAATATATGTAAATATTATATCTTAGAAACAGTCGTCTGTGTCCTTAAATCCCAATACGTCACAACGCGATGTTAGGACAACTGATCAACGAAGTTTAATATTCCATGCTTCAGTTATAAAGCAGTGCAGATGGACACGGCCCCGAACACATGTGTAGGTGTGAAGAGGGCATTGGATGGCCGTGATCCTTTAGAAAGGACGCATGGGATCATTCTCTAGAAATTTACTGTAGCGAACACACGTAAGCGGTTGGTGAGGTACGATCGGATTTTCAACATAAGCAGGGTATTATGTAAATGATAGTGAGCTGGGAATTTATGTAAAGTTTGAGGTTTGAGAGCTTGGTCTTGTGTAAATTGTAATAGGGAATTTTATTAATGTAATAGTTGGAAGTTTAAATTAAATAGACTCCATGTTTCGAGGAGATATATCTTAGGGTAGTTCCGTAGATGGAAGAGATATTTTTTAATAAATAGCTGAATATTGACAGTCGCGAGTAGGTGTTTCATACGAAACATAGGGAAAGTCGCGACCGCGTAATAAATTTGTGGGAATATTATGTCCTATTAACAGCAATCATTGAGGACATTATGGAACATTTCACACCAAGGATTCCATGGACAACATTCTGCTAGTCAGCCGAGAAGCCAGCGATCAAGATCCCGTACTCAAACCCGTACGGTTTTAAATGTTTCTTATTGAAATTTCACATAAAATCAATAGAATTGTAAAATATAATTATAAAAATAATTGATAAAGTTTTAGTTTAAAAAGGCTGATAATTTATTGTAGTTGCCATTAATCTAATAACTGATTTCAATCAATAAAACTTCCAGGAATCGTGATTATATATACAATTACACGTCCACATGCAACAGGTAAGGAGTAATATGTTGTATGCCCAAACCATGGTTACGTTGGAAGTAAAGTTAATAATTTAGTTTTAAAATTTCACAAATAGCCAGTCCACCGCGGAGCTTGAAAAGAAAGATTTTACACAATAGTTACGGTATACCTGATTGGGTAAATGATTTGATTAAGCTGTTTTCAACATTCACCATACTTTTCAAATATGTCTTTAATTCCCATCGCCAAATCTATTACGCTACCGCATTGTGGGCCTATAAACGTTAATTCTCCGTTTTTATCATTGATGTATTCCCCATTAAGTACAGTTAGTGTCAAAAGTATTCGTACACCTCGCATTTCCGCTTAAAAACGCTGCCAATTGTACCAAATTTTCATCAAAATTCTGCGAGAAAAAAATTATAATTTTACATCTTGTTTCTGTCCATTCCTAGATGAAGAAAAGAAAAAAAGATCTGCATAATTCTTCCAAAAAAATTCCCTCAATAAAGGTGTAAAAAGTATTCGTACACTGAATATTTTTTATTACTAATAAGACCGAGCTTGCAAACTATGCGTGTCTAAACGGGAACCACAATTTGTAACGATTATTCTATAGCGTGGAAATTACAAAATCTCACTCAGTCGTCTGCAACGGTCACTGCGAAACAGTTCTAGGCTGGTTCGTCGCGCGTTAGGTCGCAAAGGAAAGGAGACGACTGCAGAGGAGCGCCGAGTAGTTATTACTATGCACAAACAGTGCAAATCTCTAAGGGCCATTGCAAATACCCTTGGAAAACCCACATCGACTGTTCAATCAATAAAAGATCAATTTTCAGTGAGAACATCGTATTTAAGTAAGTGGAAATGCGGACGACCACTGGTGCTGTCTCATCAAGATTGCAGATTCTTTGTACGTGAAATTTTTAAAAAAAAATCCAAGAAGTGCACCAAAGATAGCTGCCGACCTTTGTAAAAAGGCGTGTCCATTTCGGCTGCTACAGTACGTCGCACCTTGAAGAAGGGAAGGTGACTATGGTCGACATGCGCGCAGTTCTGGGCGAGTGAAGCAAATAGAAAGAAGCGGTTAAATTTCGCTCTTTTGCATCGAAATCGAGACCAGGATTTCTGGAAAAAGGTGGTATTCACCGATGAAAGTAAATTTATTTTTTTCGGGTGTGTTGGAAAGCGACGCGTTTGGCGAAAGAAGAACGAACACAATCCGCGAAACTTGGTGCCTACAGTAAAACATGGAGGGGGATCAGCGATGGTGTTTGAAAAATAATTTGCAACCAACTGTTGATAAATTGGGCGTGGGACGGAATTACATTTTCCAGCAGGATAAGGAGACAATGATTCCAAACAGACGGTCCTAAATTCGAGGCTTTGGCTATTATACAATACGCCCACATACGCCACCACAATCACCGGATATGAACCCAATTTGTGGAGTTATCTGGATCAAGAAGTGAGAGAAAATTTCACCTTCCTTTACGGCTAATTTTGTCGAGTCCATGTCTAGAAGACCTACGGCAGCAATTGATGACAAAGGAAACCCTACAAAATATTAGGGATTATTTGATCAAGTTATTATTCAAATATGTGCAGTGTACGAATACCTTTGTCGCGAGGGGAAAATGCTTCATTTTTATTTTCTTGTTTTTGGAAGTGAAATATTTTTTGTCAGTTTTTTCATGCATTCAATAAAAGATTTTGGAAGAACACCGTGTTCCTGCAATTTCTTTTTCTTGTTTATCAACCAAATTACTGGCGCTTTCTTGAAACACGACGAGGTGTACGAATACTTTTGACATTGACTGTATGTCTTGTCTTGAAGAAACAATTTTGTTTCTTAAGTGTTAGACAAGTAGATATTTAAAATGTAACAGATGATGCAAACTAGTGATAATAGTGCGACCCTCATCAAACGGTTAACGTTATTGACCAATAGTTTATTTCTGTTTATCTTGTACTTCTTAATCAAAATTTTATTTCACCAACACGTATTGTGTGGAGGTATATAATACGTAGTTTAGAGATAGCTATACTACAAATAATCGATATCGAAATATTAATTGCAATGAACACTTTAAAAAGTCGCTGATACCGAAATATGTTTTTAATTTTTTTTAAATGTCTCGCAGACTTTCGGTTAGTGAACAAGAGTAGATACTACCTAAACCATACATAGAATTTTCTCCAAAATTATTTTTCTCTTCTTGATCTGGCACGACCAAAGACTCGCAAATTCGAAGTTAATCTTTTAATGTTGGGAATACTTTATTGAAAGCCTCTTCGATATTTCTAAGGGGTATACGTAGGTAATATGTAGTTCCGTGGTTTCTCCTATTAACACCACGCAAATGTCGGAGCAGTTCCCTAACAACGAGCCACGGTTCGCGCGCGCCCTTTTTTCTCTTCCTTGTCATATTCTCACCTCCTTACTTATATGCACTACATGTCCTGTAAGCACTACGTGTACACACCCGACGGGAGCTGAGAGCTTGATCCGTTTGGTGCGGTGTCCCGTTGGAGGGATATATCTAGTTGGGGAAAACTTCCTAAGCCGACAGGTAGTTCGGCGCCGGATCTCGCCATCCAGCAGGGAAGAGCACTGACACCTTCCGCGATAAAAACATCCATCGAATTTACGGGACTAATGACCTTAGAAGTCAACGCGCCCGGTGTCACAATCGATCAAACATACAAGTAATACTACTGGGCATAAACCAATTATTTAGTGCGCTTTATGTCAATTCATTGTGATATATGACGAACTAGTTTTATTTTTAAGGTACATAATTTCTGATAATTGTTTCCATTCTTTTGTTACAGATAATAAAGAAGAACGCAGTAGTGGCGCACGCCAGGGAATTTTTTGACCTGGATACGATTGAGGAAATGATGCGGATGATCCGATACCTCAGCGTCCCAAGGATTATCCACATATCATGAAACGTTGGTGTAGAACGCGGACTGAAGAAACGGTTAGGAAATTCAGAGATATAGAAAGGAAAATGGCGTCCAAAGCCCAAACCCTCAAGAGTTCCTTCAACGAAAGGATTTCGGCCGAGTTGCGTAACACGAAGAGAGGGATTAGGACTATTATGGAGATAAAATTACCCATGCTTGTTGTCAAGATAACAGAAGTAGAGCGGCAAAGGTCCAAGATGGTGAATGCAAGTATGTTGGTGATGGGAAGAAAAATGAGAAGGGTGGAGAGGCGAACGTCGAATAGGAGAGGACGAGGTAGTGGTCGCAAAGGGCGCGCTCTGCTACATGAGACTTTGAAAGGTGGTAGGGAAGATGAGGCCTCTTCGGCCGCTAATGTGAAATCGAAAGAGGTCGATAAGAATGCTGGTGTCCATATCGTTAAGTTTAATTTGAAAATAAAAAAATTAACAATGTGGATTTTTGTTGGTAGATCAATTTTACTTTCTTTACATGTTTAGCTTGAAGTCAAACTGTTCCATACAGGCTGTGGAAATTGTGACATGATAAAAAATATTGCACAAGAATGTAGTCGGAGAGAATATTAACATGTGATAATATATTTTTTAATTCAGAATATTATATATTTATATTAATTAATTAATGAGTTCACTAGGTATTGTACAGGTTTTTGCTGTAAATTTGATTATTTCATTATATAGTAGTTCTGTATATTAATAATTCTTTATTTTGTTATATTAGATAGTATAATATATGTATTTTCAGATAATTCTTTTGAGACGGGAATTATTATTAATTGAGGTCATGATTTTTCTTGCATTTTGGCAGTAATAATATTAAATATTTCGGTATTAAAAGGACAGATTTACTTTATCGTTTGCTTTTTAATTGTGATTTTAAAGCATTCAGATTATAAGTGTTAATTCAAGTTTTTTTACAATAAAGAGAACTGAAAATGGCATAGTATTTTTTATTTTATTTATCTTAGAACCTGTCCTTAGAACCATGTAGTTAACAAGGAGACGACACCAATATTTGTGTACATTGGTAATTTAGTTCTGTAATGTTAACAAGTGGTGCTCCACATGGCACAAACATTCTCGTACACTTATTAATGTTTTTATACAATTATAATGGATAAAATTCAAATTATGTACCTCTGATATATCTGTTGTGTAAAAATCTCACTTTAATAATCAGTTTGCTACCGAGGATTCTCTATCTTCTAAAAATCACCTTATAAGTGGCGTTTGTTGCGTGTATGGCCAATTATGTCTCACAACTGCATCTATCGACAATTAGCATGACTCAATAGCATTCGATGCCGCAACAATGTAATGAAGATTATTTAGTATTAAAATCTTGGAACCTTGCAATCCTTAATAAACAATTTTCTAAAAGTTAAATCACTTCACAGAAAATTTAGAATATAATATTCACAGATTGTCTCAATTAACTCAATGGTTTATTGGTCTAAAATGTAATATTTACATAAGAGATTTCAAGAAATTTCATTAGTGATCATTTGTCGTATTTGTGTTCGCAAATGCATTATATTATAACATATACACACAAATAAAAAAATAACGATATGAGAAATATTAAAAATGTATACGAGGCTAATTTGTCAAAAATCAAATGCTTTAATAAAAATAACGCTTATATCATCCCTATCAACTCATGAAGTTAAAAGACAAAAATCTGGAGCCTTTTTTGTGAAAATATGCATCACTCTGTGTTCGGACATGGTGAAGTGTTTCTCCAAAACTTTAGGGAAGATTGAATATCTGAGGCACATCAGATGCCAAGTTGCGAGTCGACCTAGTTGGCTAGACACAGTCGAAGGCGCAGCCGCAAGGCAGATGGCTGCAGTTGGTAGCTGTGACGAAACACCTTAGAGTGAGGTTCTCTAAATATGTAATTATTCATGTAAATAAATTGTATATACCCACTCGTATCTATTCCTTTGTGGCATAGATCCCTACCGACTTTACACTATACATCGTGGACCATAGAAATGTATAAGATTTTCCCCTGGAAAAAAAATTCTGGTAACCCCGTTATTAATTACCTATACTCATGAATTAATAGTAATAAATACAATTTTGTTTTTTCAAGTTATTGTCTGTTTACAAGTAGGCGTGAAATCAATTGAAAGAATTATCAACAAACATAAAAGACAAGAAGCTCTACCTCACCAAAACTTGTAAATGAATTTGTCCAGCCACCGACATCGACAATTTTACAAAGGATGGAATTGCCAATAAAATATATTTTAGTTTGAGTTCAGATAAGCAATTACAATTTTTAATTAGTTTGTTAGTATAAAATTTTATCAATTTAAATAATGATTAATTTGTTTTATGTGTTATTTAACAAGTACTATGAAATATATTTTATGTAGGTTGTGATATATCTATAAGAAGCCTATTCATGTAGATTGAGGATAATAAAGCATTAAATTTTGAAGACACTCAGACCTTAAAGCGAATAGTGAAGAACATGGATTTAACTCGGGGAATGGGTATGCCCATGTGAGGGAGATAAATTGGATGCTTAAAAAAAGGGGCAACTACACCGGCGTTTGGAGGCTTATCTCTTCAAGAGTTCCACGAATCGACGTTTGCATGGTTAGACAATCTTTTTTTTTTTTTTATTATTATTTTTTTTTAATTTTACGCCAAAAAAAAAAAAAGTTAAAACGGTGTAAGACGTGCTATGGGGAGAAGTGAATGCTGTGCACATTTTCAACATTTAAAATCGTTTGCTGTAGAGATTCTCCGTTTAGAGCAATTAGAGTGGAAGATGACATACTTCATTCGTGTTGTTTCACGTTGCGGGTAAGTTTTCATTTGATTATTAATCCTAATTAATCGGTATACAATAATTAATTGGCTGATACAAATAAATTTTATGAGAAATGTAAAGATGAAAGTTCATATTTTCCATCTGAATGCAATTTCTACAAAAATTGTCATACATTATCAAACTATTTCCAAATAATTTTGGTGATCCGAAATATCGGATCACATGCATCACTTGGGGAGATGTAAGGTTTGGCATTTTAAATGACGAGTTCTTGACCAATGTAGAAAATCATCTTAATGCTGTTCCACCTGAGGATGGTGATGAAACTGATGTCGATAGTGATAAATCAGATGATGAGCACAATGCAAATCTAAATCACTTGGGATGGAGACTACTGCGTAGTTCATGCGAGTTACAACAGAAAATTCTCAATTCAGATGTAGAAATGACTAAATTGCACGCTGATTTATTTACAGCCGCCGAAGTGGAGTATGAACTGTCCCCAAAAAGGAAACGGAGTGCTAAGACTCGTAAAAGTATTTCTGATTTCGCATAGAAGAAAGAAGAACCACAATTAACACTAAATACACAATGCATGCCTCGGCCAATTTCTCAAACTGCTGAAACTTGTTAAACTCCACAGCAATTTTTCCAGCTGTTTTTTACCGATGATCTTTTAGATATCATTGTTGAAGAGTCAAATAAGTACGCCATGCGGAGAAATTTTACTTTGAATCTAACAAAAGCAAAGTTGTGTTGTTTTTTTTGATGGCCTTTTATTTTCAAGTTATGCAAAATATCCAAATAAAATAATGTATTGGTTGACGGGAAATGACGTGCCTGACATTTTAGCACAAAGTATGATGTGTAACAGATTTGAGACAATTATGTACATTGTAATGACAACAGTAAAATTGATGAAAAACATTGTGTACATAAACTAAGTCCTTCGATTGAAAAAAGTTAATGAAAATGTTAGGTAACATGGGGGTTTGGAAGAACATTTATCGATAGACGAAAATATGGTACTGTACTATGATAAACATTACGCTAAATAATACATTAGAAGTAAACCTATTCGTTTCGGGTTCAAAAATTGGGCAATATGTTTCTCGACTGGATACATTGTTTTCTTAAAAATTTTCACCGGGAAAGAAGAGAAAATAGAAGTAAAGTTTGATTTAGGTGGAGACACTTGTCTTGCTAATAAATCATGGTTCTGTACCACCCAATATGGGGTACATGCTTTATTTTGATAACTATTTTACATTCATCAAGTTGATAAGACACTTGGCGAATAAAGATTTCTGTGCCACAGGTTCCATTCAGGAATCAAGGACCGAGAATTGTCCTCTTGCCACAAAGAGCGAAATGCAAAAAACCAAAAGGGCTTCAAGTGGTTTTCGGTATTCTGATAAAGTACTTATTGTGCGCTGGAAATTCAATAATGTGGTAAGCATTGCAACAAATCATGAATCGGTAAAACCTGGAGCCTATGGTCAAAAGAGAAAAGAGGCAAAACTCTTATTGCACAACCTCAAGGTTTCCAAACTTGCAATAAAGGCATGGGCAGAGTGGATCTCATGGATAAAATGGTAGTTCATAGAGAACACAAATGCGTCCAAAAAATAGTACTGGCCACTTTTTCCTATTTACTTGATGTGTCTGTTGTCAATGCTTGCCTGCTAATGTGAAAAACCAAACCAACAATGAAAAAAGCACAAAATTTGTTAAAATTCCAGAGAGATGTTCACCTCACCTTGTTGAAAAACAATGGCACGTTATCACACCGTGGGAAACAAACACCATGTCCCAATGTTAGATATGATGACCAAAACCACTGGATTTTTCAAATTTCAACAAAAAACACATTGTGCGGCAAACATTTATGGATGACAAACAAAGGTAACATTTATGCGTGAAAAATGTAATGTGGGGCTACATCCTAAATGTTTCAAGGAATATCATTCATTCTAAAAATGTTACTTTTGCAAATCAGTATTGTTTATGATGTGAAAAAAATTATGTTTCTAATTATATTTTATTTAAATCCCCTACCATTTCATCCCGCTTCTGCACAATACTGAAGAACGTTTAATTGCTATTGCACGTGATCAGATTTTTCGGAGGTCGAATATTTATCAATCAGCTGGCAATAAAAATATTTTATTGCAGGTAACTCATATTTTATTGATATACAAGTAAGAAAATATTGAAAAATTTCAAAAAACTTCATACACTAATGGGTTAAAGGGCCATCCCCCCTTAAAAAAAATTAAAAAAGACAAGGAGAGCAGATTTGTAGTTGTTCATGCTGGAAGTAAGGATCAGTTTGAACAAGGTGAGTTTCAATATTCTGGTTGAATATCAAGATACATGGCATAACGGTATGGAATAAGTATCCTTTATCATCAACTATAACATTAATTTATTCTTTAATGATTAATCACTGTTAATTTATTTTTGCATAATTTCCTCTGCACGGAGGTGGGATTGAAATAATTTATGTTCACGAGGGGCAAGTTTAATTTTTTGCATGAATTTGAAGCAGGGCCAGGATTACCGTGGTTCTATGAACAGTGAGAAATTCGAAATGCAAGTTCATCATTAATTTTTATTAAGGTCAAACAATCAAGTCATTCTTAAAGCAACATCTATATTGTTTTTTGCAAATTTCCACAGGAGGGTCCAAGCACAGTTAATTCCTGGAATTAAAAATTTTGGGCCTTGCCTAATTGTAATGGACAACACTTCATATCACAGAAGGTTTGCAGAAGAAAATCCTTCATTCAGGTGGAGGAAAAAGAAAAGATAAAGAGATAGTGGTAAGTAACTAGAAAAGATTGAAAGTAGAAATTGGCATGTAAATCATTTTCTCCTCTCATTCTTCAATCAATCAATCTATCTGATATCATCTAATTTTCCTTTTTGACACATACACTTGTAAGTGACTCCACAAAAGTGGAGCACACAGAAAGAATAATAAAAGAATATTGGAGGAAAGAAATCCAAGATGTTCCAGAAGTTGAAGAAATCATAATAAATTTTGAGGACAGTTCTGGATAAGAGGATGACAATAACAGTGAGGAATAAAAGGTAAGATATTGGATTAATCAAGGTTTCTTATCTTTCTGAAAAATTTTGACTTTTCTGACTTCGTTTGATGCATTGTCATTTCGCAAAATGGCAATACAGTGGTTTCAAAAGTCTTTGAATACATCTCATTATTGTTGGTTGTGACGTTTGTATAAAGTAGATAATATTCTTATGAAAGGAAAGAGATTGAAGGGAATAAATTTAACTTAGAACTAACAAACACATTTCTTTACTTTAAGAAGTTTTGATCACTGATTATGGTACTACAAAATCGAGAGCTCACTCCAATGTAATCAAAACAGGCTTATGTGAAACTATTACTGCTTTTCTGGACTGTGTGTTGCAAATATTGTAACAGTTAAATTTATTTTTGTGTTTCATTTGTAAAAGTAGGAAATGCTGCTCATGACTAGAGACCGGAAAAATATGTAGTATGAAAGGTCAAAATATGTACGTCAATATGTAATGAAAACAATAAGAATATGTAATAAATATGTAAAATCGAATAAAATATGTAATATTAAAATATAAAACTACAAAACACATTAACCTAATTCGAAATTACATTTATCAAAAATTGTTGAAACAAATATTAAAAAAATTTCAAAATCATTTGGAGAGCACAAATTGATGCACGTTTTGAACTTTACAATATTCCCATCAGCAATAAAAAATTTATCTATCGCTATCCACGCCCAATTTTAGCAGCCAAACTAGACGCAATAAACTGGCAATACCTCGAACAAACTGGCAATACCTACAACTAGCAAGCAATCACTGCACCGTGAAGCATTCTCATCGAATTGTTACACGTCGGCGATTGACAAAGTTTCTCGTAAGTTAAGGTTAAAGGTCACGAAACGCGACGTCCATAATACTTTTCACACCTAAAGGTGAAAATGATCTCAGTCGCGTAGTTCCCCATCACTGAGCTAACTGAAGCAGGCGCGCCAGACTAACAGCATCCGACCGCGTCTTAATGTAGCGCACCTCGTGTCGACAACACTCGGTATTTATGTAGGAAAAAATTCTGATTTTTTTAAAATATCATTTTCATAAAAATGTAATTAAATTGAAGAAAATTGATAGATTAAAAATATTTTGTGAAAATAGCAAAATATGTAAAATAGTACTAAATATGTAAAAATATGTAACGAAAAAAGTTGATATTGTATTAGGATGGCGACGATTCGCCAAGATTTCAATTATGAGAATGGTAAGTAGAAAGGAAACGGTGGTGCGAAACTTGAATCGCACATGTGCAGAGGATCGATAGTGCTTTTACGTTCGAATGTACACCGGGAGCGGTAGCTCAGTGCATCAACTGATGTCACTGCAGCGTCTCTGACCGGGAGGTCCTAGGTTCGAGTCCAGAGGGCGGCTGGATTTTCGATACTAGCTTTTCAGCTAGGTCGAATTCAGTCGCTGTCTGGAGGAGAATTCTACCGACCGCTGCACTGATCGGAAGTTTTCCGTCGTTCCTCCGATCAACACCAGGCGAATGCCGGAGCAGTACCATACCGAACGGACCGCGCGCGATGTCCTTCCTCTCCCCTTACACACACACACACACACTAATTTGTACTACACTACCACATATTCTGGGAGACCGGTCGGGAGCTTAGAGCTTGTCCCGGCTGGAGCGGTGCCCCGCTGGTGGGAGTCCTTGTTGGGGAGAAACCCCACTAGCCAACGGTAGGTCGGCGCCGGATCTCGCCATCCAGCGGGGGAAGATCACCATCTCCCGAAAAATAACATGCACTACACTAACGGGACTAATAACCAAAGCAGTTGACGTGCCCGGAAACATGAAAGAATCAATCGAGAGTTATGTTTTTCAAACGATTAGATTTTATTCAATAACTACACATAAAAGGATATTTTTTTCAAGTGTATTTGCAATAAAAGTGTAGGTGTAGCGATTTCAAACATCCTCAGTTTCCTGATACGAGGAATATAAACAACTTAAAACACCAGTCAAAACAAAAAACATTAGGATTAATAGCACATGGCTATAAAATATATAATTTTAGAATAGAATTAACATTTTAAAAAACGAAAGAAAGAAAAGGAGGGTTAAATCATTAAATATTGTAGTAATTTTGTGAATCTATGCAAGAAATTGAATGAAATGGAACTTAACATTTTTTTAACAGAAAACACGGAATGTAAGTTGAGCCGTTTCTGTCTTGCTGTTTGAAAGCCACGAAACGACTACGTGGGTTCAGGCGGCCCAAAGGGCTTAAGTACCGGGCTGCGGGGTGGAGGATGAGGGTTAATGGCCTGGGTGTGGTGCCCTGTCTATGGCGCCGCCCTGAAAGAGTATTTGCTAGCTGCCAGTACTAAGTCTCCCGCACTGTAGTGAAGTCGTTGTTTGTGTCTACAGTTTTAGAGAGTGCGTTTTACTGCCGTGTGTTGTGGTTTTGTTAAAAATGTAATATAGCTCTTCTGTTATTCACCTACATACACTTCGTGTTTAACTGGGATATGAATCGTCATTGTTCATTAAATAAAGTGGAAGCTGTTCCTGGTGGTGCGTACAATACTGATACAGATAAAATAAGAATCTAAAAAATATATAGAATTACATTCTCCAGGCGTGTCAAAAAAGTATTGGCTTGTTAATTGAAATTAAATAAAAAGAAATGAGTTATCAGTACGGCTTAGTACGGTATTGTTGTGAAGTGCACTGATCGTTGTTTCAGGATTTCACGATGAAGTAATATTACATATGTTATGTATTAGGTCAGTTGGTAACACTGACTCCGGCTTCTCCCCCTCCTTCCGCCGGCCGGCACAACGGTAGCGCAGTAGTCTTTTTATGTTCTCCAGAGGTGTTGTGACCGCGTGTGCCGCGCCAGTATATCAAATGTATCCTATAGATGAATAAAGTGCTATTGTTACGAGCTAGTGATGTTATTTATTAACCCACAAATACAACAGTGGTGTCAGGAGTGGGATACATAAATAACGCCGCGTTAAGCAAGCAAAAGTGAATTCGTGCGGAATCTAACCTCAACGCGACCGCGCCGTGATGAAGAAAAGTGTATTGCCTCGCGGGTTTATTCATCAGTGCACAAAGTTTCCCCACCATGTCAAACGCAGTTTCCACGGAACTTCTCCAAACTCTGTCGGAGATGATTGCTAACGCTCTCAGACAATCCACTGCTCGAGATGTAGCCGGCAATGAGTCAGCGTCGTCAGCATCGCCTCGGCCACCACAGTTCGCGATGCCAGCATACCGCGCCGCCGATGGGACCACCGTAGGTGACTATTTTACACGATTCACCTGGGCGCTCAATTTGAGTAAGGTTCCCGAAAATGAACACGCGTCGTACGCACGTGTTTACATGGGCGCCGAACTGAACGACGCGTTGAAGATACTCGTAAGTCCCATCGACCCGGAAACCATCTCCTACAACGATATCCAGTCCAAACTGATTAGTCATTATGATATCAGCCGTAACAAATATGCTGAAAGCATAAGATTTCGAAGCATGTCGCAGCAGGCAGGAGAATCGGTTGCCAGTTTCACCCTCCGGCTGAGACAAGGAGCCGCGCACTGTGAGTATGGAACATTTTTAGACCGCATGTTAATCGAACAACTGCTTAAAGGTGTAGAATCAAGGGACATGTGCGACGAGATTATTGCCAAGAAACCAGAGAGTTTTGCCGCCGCATACGAGATAGCGTGCGCACTCGAAGCTACACGAAACACGGCCGCCGAGGTTAAAAATCCGGAGTTATCCCCGAGAAGTGAACCCACAAACCGGATTGGCTACGAGAAACCACCGCACGGAAGAACAGCAATCAAAGGCCAGGCAACCAGCAACGACCCCGCCAAGCTACTAGCGACCCACAGCAGCATGACGGCCAGTCACACCGCGAGAACCAACAAGGATGCGCGGGGTGTGGGGGAGCTCACGCCCGTGGTCAGTGCAGAGTCCGGGACGCCAAGTGCTATACGTGCGGGGCATATCAGCAGAGTATGCAGGTCGCGTTCGCTTGCTAACCAGGTCTACGAATTCGACGGCCCAGTTGATCAGATCGACGTGTTAAAAGTCGAGGTCATCGGATCGGTACCATCACCCAGGCGAGAAATGCTGGCTGTACAGATAGAGGGCACTGCAGTCGACATGGAATTCGATACGGGTTCTCCTTGCGCGATCATGAGTCAAGAGAAGTTTGGCACCATCATCCCCAATTTCAAGTTACGTAAGACAGGCCGACGTTTCGTGAGTTACTCACACCATCCTATTCGTTGCATCGGTTTCACCCGAGTTCAAGCCACAATGGGAGCTACGACGAAGATGCTCGACCTCTACTTGGTGGACGGCGAATTCGACACGCTCCTGGGCCGGGAATGGATCAAAGAGTTCAAGCACGAAATCGACTTCATGGAAATGTTCGGAGAGCCATCGTGCAGGGAGCAGAACCTTGCGCACCAATTTCCACCGACAAGCCGCTGACGCCGCCCAAGCTGTCGACCTCGGACCAACAAAAACTTGACGTTATCATCCACCGATATCAGGACGTCTTCAGTGATGGGAAGCTATCAGGCCCTCCAGCGAAGATGCACCTGAGACCTGGAACCACGCCTACGTTCGTTCGAGCACGAGACGTGCCTGTAGCCCTGAGAGATGCTTATGCGAAAGAGATCGACGCCAAAATCGCCAGCGGTTTTTACAAGAGGGTCGAGTACTCAGAGTGGGCGTCAACGACTCATGTCGTTGTAAAGAACGGGAAGTTGAGAGTCACGGGCAACTACAAGCCTACTGTCAATCCGCGAATCATTGTCGATGAACATCCAATCCCGAAAATAGACCAATTGTTCAATCGGATGCGCGGCGCCACCCTCTTCTGTCATCTGGATGTTACAGATGCATACACTCTCCTCGAGGTCGACGAGGAATTCAGCCACGCCCTCACACTCAACACCCCTACCCATGGTCTGATTCGTCCAACTTGGCTGTCTATGGTGCAGCCAACATTCCTGCCATCTGGCAACGTCGAATAGATACGGTTCTGCAAAATCTCCAAAATGTCGTAAGTTTCTTTGATGGTACCATAGTTTTTGCTGATACTTTCGAAAATCTGATCCAGGCCCTTACCGCACCGCTGGAGCGTTTTCGCCAACACGGTCTCAAGCTCAACCGAGCCAAATGCAGCTTTGCAGAACCTGTTCTGGAAGCTCTTGGCCACAAGATCGATGCGTCAGGTATTCACAAATCAGACGCGCACATCCGAGCTGTACAAGACGCGCCGAAACCGACGACCGCAGAAGAACTCCAGCTTTTCCTGGGAAAAGCTACATATTACAGCGACTTCATCCAGAACTTGTCAACGAGGGATCGTCCACTCAGAGATATGCTGTTGAAAGACCCCCTCGTGTGGACACCTGAGGGTGTCTCGGCCTACCAGGATATCAAGAACGCTCTGATCTCACCGCAGGTCCTTATGCCGTACGATCCAACCCTACCACTTCTGCTGGCAACAGACGCCAGCAAAACCGGACTCGGCGCAGTGCTGTCCCACCGGCTCAGCAACAATCAGGAGCGGCCAATCGCATACGCCAGCCGGACTATGACAGCAACAGAGCAAATATACCCCCAAATTGACAAGGAAGCGCTCGCTATCGTCTGGGTTGTGCAGAAGTTTTTCAACTACCTGCACGCTCGCCACTTCACACTCATCACGGATCACAAACCTCTGACGCAGATCCTCCACCCAGAGAAGTCGCTGCCAGTTCTGTGCATCAGTCGCATGGCCAATTATGCCGACTACCTTGCTCACTTCAATTACACCGTTGTATTCAAAACATCGAAGCAAAACGCCAACGCAGACTACTGTTCCAGAATGCCGATACTGACAGTCAATAAGGTTCGGAATGCAGGTCCGCACAGTGGGGAAGAGACAATGGAACATGACTTCGATTTGTTTACAGTTCACCAGGTTTAACAGCTTCCCGTCAGAGCTGAAACCATCGCACGAGAAACAAGGAAAGACCTGCATCTTGGCAGAATTATAAAGTTATTGGAAGAAGGCCAAGACCTCGCTCGCCATAACTTCAAGGCACCCGAGGCAAAGTACACACTTGCTGCCAATTGCCTGATGCTTGAACACAGAGTAGTGATTCCACCTGCACTGCGAGAGGCCATCCTCAATGATCTGCACGCAGATCACCTGGGTATCGTCAAGATGAAGGGAATGGCACGTTCCTTCGTTTTCTGGCCAGGAATTGACGCTGACATCGAAAAGTTGGCGAAATCCTTTACCACATGCGCTGCCCAGGCTCATGCTCCACCCAAGTTCCGCGACCACCACTGGGAGTATCCGAGGGCACCATGGGAGCGCATCCATATCGATTACGCGGGGCCAGTAGGTGATACTATGCTACTCATCGTTGTAGACGCCTACAAGTGGCTCGAGGTCAGGCCAACAACCTCCACAACAGCAGCAGCAACAATTGCTCTGTTGGACGATTTATTCACAGCGTACGGGACTCCTGTCACAGTCGTCTCAGACAACGGCCGACAGTTCATCGCGGAAGAATTCAAGGCCTTTCTGAAGAACAGTGGTGTGAAATATCATAAGCTCATAGCGCCCTATCACCCATCGACAAATGGCCAAGCAGAATCGTATGTCCAAACGGTGAAGGACGCCCTCCACGCCATGAAGACCACCAAAGGAACGCTGCGGACTAACCTGAACGAGTTTCTCCGACAATTTAGGAAGTCGCCTCATTCTACCACTGGACAGTCCCCATCTCGGCTGTTTCTGGGAAGAGAGCTTCGAACACGTCTAAACCTAACAACACCCGAAGATGTTCGCACAAAGATCTGTCAAAAACAAAGGGCAGAAATGGACTCTACGTTTCGCACTCTTGAAGTGGGCCAGTCCGTCTACTTTCTATCCGGCAACCCGAACGTGGACAGATGGCTTCCTGGTACCACCGCAGCCCGCATCGGAGATCTACTCTGAGGTCTACTACCAGGGAAATCGGGTCAAGCGACATATCGACCAACTTCGGAAATTTTCAGAAGAACAACATACCGCAGGGGACCAGACACCGACCACCGACGAAGTAGGCGGAACTACACCCAGGCGACGACGGACCCACTTCTTCCAAACACCAGCAACCACAGCAGCAGTTGAGAGGGCGCCAGAAGCTGCTCGTGCCAACGTGACTCCAGCATCAGTCCAGACACCAGTCACACTGCGAAATCCAGACCGAGCTTCTCATTTACTGCATACACCAACATTACCCCGCAGATCCGCACGCATATGTCGTGCACCCTTACGTTATTCACCATAGTTGTAACCAGGATCATTTAAAAGAGGGAAGAAATGTTATGTATTAGGTCAGTTGGTAACACTGACTCCGGCTTCTCTCCCTCCTCCCGCCGGCCGGCACAACGGTAGCGCAGTAGTCTTATTATGTTCTCCAGAGGTGTTGTGACCGCGTGTGCCACGCCAGTATATCAAATGTATCCTATAGATGAATAAAGTGCTATTGTTACGAGCTAGTGATGTTATTTATTAACCCACAAATACAACAACATACGTAGAAGGAAATATTTCTGTTGCTACTGAGATGTTGAAATTCCAGTTTCAATGAACAAGTGGATTTTCTCTAAACCGAATTGTCGAAAAAGAATGGTTGTCGCGTCAGAATTAGCAATGTTTAAAAACAGACATTACCTTGTGTGAATTTGAGGTGTGAGAAAAGGTGGCAAGCAGCATCAAGATATACGACTTTGTTTTCTTAAAAACACGAGACTGAATGATTTATAAATCAATTTTCTGACGTATTATTGTCCCTATTTATTCCAATTTTTAAATAATTGCAAATATAACTTCAGATTCGGATTCAGCGACCCCAAAAATCCCAAGATAAAATGTTTTATACGCGATTGGCACCTTATTTGACTTTTGCCCAGCTTTTCGGGCTTTTTTCCCAATGTGCGTCGGTCTGAGGGAGACTTAGGCCATTCAGTATCAGTACTGCGTTCATTGTGGCTTGTGATAGTGCGAAAGTGATAGTGATTTTAAGTAAATTGCGGTCTGGAATTGTGCGAAAACTTCGAGCTGTAGAAGTGGAGTACAATGGAGAAGAAAGATAGAAGTTTTTCTATTGAACAGGAACAAATGGAGATTTTGAAGAAAGTGGACGCTTTTCCAGGACCACGTGTTTTGTTGGCGAAGCAGTTGGAAATTTCTATTTCAACTCTAAATACAATCGTGAAGTGTCGAAAATAATCGAACAGAGTGCAAAGGAGTGCGGACAACAATCTAAAAAGAGAAAGTACGTGAAATACTCAAAATATGAGAACTGGAAGAGAGGAAAAAAACTGGTTCGAGACAAGGGCATCCAATATACCAATTAATGGGACAATTTTGAGGGAAAAGGCTAAAAACGTGGCAGATATGTTAAGAATAGACGATTTTGTTGCATCCAAAGGTTGGATTGATCGTTTTAAGAAACGGTACAATGTTGTATGTTGCCCTATGGCAATTTTGTGGAGAATCGAATAGTGTTGATAAAAATATTGTTTCTTCCTGGAAAGACTCCAGCCTTCATGAATTAATTAGTGAATATGATGCAAGAGATATTTTGAATATCGATGAAACCGGGTTATGTTTTAATCTTCTGCCGAATAAAACGTTTACGATGAAAAATGAACCATGCCATGGGGGCAAACATAGTGAAGTTCGCCTCACGGTAATGTTGGGGACAAACGCAAATGGAACGGAAACCTTGCGTCCGTTTGTTATTGGCAAAGCAAAAACGCCACGTTGCTTTAAAAACATAACATTGCCAACATCGTATGCCTCAAACAAAAAGCATGGATGACTTCAGAGTTATTTACTCAGCAAGTTCACACTCTTGATGCTAAAATGGGAGCACAAAATGGAAAAATCCTTCTATTTATAGATCAATGCCCAGCACATCCCAAAACGTTGAATTTAAAAAACATAAGAATGGAGTTTTTCCCAGCAAAATGCACAAGTGTATTGCAGCCTTTGGATTTGGGCATTATTTATAATTTCAAAGTGCACTATCGTAGAAATTTAGTCCAGAAATATTTAAGGTACATTGAATGTGGTAAGGATGCAGCAGAAATGAAGATTTCGATATTAGATGCCTTGCATTTTATTGCAAAATCATGGAGGGAAGTAAAGCAGTCTACTATTGCCAACTGTTTTAAGAAAGCTGGCTTCCTGGCAGATACAGAAGAGGCCGTGGAAGATGCTTCTGATTTTGAGTGTGAAGGCTGGACAAGTCTCAAACTTCATTTGAAGAGTTTGTATCTGTGGACAATGATGTTCGTACTGCTTATGAACAATCATCATTAGAAGATATTGTTCAAGATTATCTTCAAAATAATGCTGTTTGGTGAAGATGCTGATGGAAGTGAAGATGACAGTGACGATGATGATCAACGTTCTCCCACGAGTGCACAAGCATTTGCAGCCCTAGAAACATTAAAAAAATACCTCTCTGCTGCAGACGGTGGTGATACTACTTTTGATAAAGTGTATGAACTAAAGTCTCAAATTCAATCAGTCCAAGCTAAAAGAAGAAAACAAACCAAAATATCTGATTTCTTTTTGTCTTTATAATATTATTTGTGTATAATACTGAATATTATAATTCTTATTGGTTTTTTAGTATTTAAATACCATTTATGTATAGTTTTGAAGAGAAAAAATCATTTCCCCTTATTTACATTTCCCGCAATTTACACCATTTTTCCTATGGTCCCATGAAAAGTGTAAAAGAGGGGTTTTACTGTAATATAAATTTATTAAAAGATGAAAGTATTTTATATTTTTACCAAAAAAAGATTGGATGAAAAACTAATTTAAACTGAATTTGAGAATGTAGAAGATCAATTTAGGTACATAGTACATAATGTTACTCTGAAAGCAAAGGAAGTGTTAGGTGAAAAAGAAAAGAAACAAAACAAATTTATTTACTATTGGAGTGAAGAAAATAAAAAAGATGTACAGGATAAACGAATGAAGTACCTCAGGTGGCTAAACACAAAGAATATGTAAGATAAAATTGAGTACAAAAGAGCTCAAGCTACAGTAAAAAAGCTGTAACTTTGGAGAAAAATAAATATTGGAAAAAAACATGTGATTATATACAAAGTTATATAGGAGGGACAAAAAGTTCAGAAACTTGAAAGAAGTTGAAAAATTTAAGAAAAAATGTGACTAATAAAATAATATTAGAAGGAATTTCATTGCAAAAATGGAAACAATACTTTGAAGAATTGTTAGTGGGAAGATACAGTCAGTTTTTAACAGTCTTAGATATATTTAAAGAAATCAAGAATAATTTTCTAAATTTAGATATTTCAACATTAGAAACAGCCATTATATCTTTAAAAAATGCAAAAGCAACTGGTGAAGGAGGAATCAATGCAGAACTAATAAAATGTGGAACAAAGAAACTATGGGAATTAATAAGGAATATATTTGAAAAATGTTTCATTGGTCAAAATCCCCCTCAAGAATGGAAAAATGGTATCATTTCAGTTCTTTATAAAAATGAAAAAAAGAGATGAATATAAAATATTATAGGGAAATAACAATGTTAAATGTATTTAGTCGTCTTTACGGAAGAATACTAGAATTATAAAAGTAAAGATGATGAATTTCAAGCAGGTTTTAAAGAGACTTCGACCATTCATCAGATATTTGTAATAAAACAACTGATTGAAAAATTTAATGAAGTGGACCAACAAATTCATTTTATATTTGTAGATTTAGAAAAGGCATATGATAGTATTCCATTACAAAAATTATGGGAAATATTGAGAGAAAAAAATATAAATGAAAACGTTTTGATAGCAATAAAAAATGTATATGATCACGGGTCCAAATATGTAGAAATCTCTCAGAATCAATTTTCATTACCAAAGGTGTGCATCAAGGGTGCAGCTTGTCTCCAACTTTATTTAAAGTATATTTACAAAAATCACTAGAAGCATGGAAAAAGAAAGTTAAAAAAATGGGTGTTCCTATAGGAAATAAAAATATATACACTTTATTATTTGCAGATGACCAGGTAACAGGATGCTGAAGATGTATTCTACATGTTTAGAAAATTATTGGAAGAATACGAAAAATGGGGATTAAAAATTGATATGGAAAAGACATTTTACATGGGGTGTGAAGTAAATAATACAGATTTTATTTTAGAGTATGGAAAAGGAAAAATTAAATGTTGTACAGATTTTAAATATTTGGGAGGTGAAATAAATAAGGATGGAAATCAAGAAGATATAAGACAAAGAATAAACAAAGGAAGATCAGCAACATCAATGCTAAACGAAATATTATGGGATAAACATATAACAAAAGAAATTAAATTAAGGATATATAAATCTCTAGTAGAAAGTACTATTTTATATGGATCAGAAACTTGGAAACTGAAGAAAAATTTATAACTAAAATTACTGGCAACAGAAATGGATTTTTTAAGATTATCCAGAATATCAAAATTAGATAAAATAAGAAATTTAAAAATCAGAGAAAAAAATGAATACATAACATACAATTTTAGAAAGAGTTCAATATAAACAATTACAATGGTTCGGTCATGTTACAAGAATGAAAGAAAATAGAATTCCAAAAATAATTTTAGAAAGGTTTCCTGTGGGCCGGAAGAAAAGAGGAGACCTAAACATAACTGGTTGAGAGAAATTGAGAGAATTTTGACATTATAACAAATCAATGGAAATGTGCATATTAATGGCATGAGAGTTTAAAAAAATAATACATTTGTGTTATTTTTTAAACTAAAAAGTATTCACCAAAATGAACTTTATGTCATATTAAACAGTGCAATTATCACTATCTGTTGGAAAAGTTGGAATAAAAAATTTGGAGCCATTTCTGTGAAAATGGTATTTGAGAGTTTCTGAAAATGCGAAATTTTGGGCACATTTTTACAGAAAACTTAAGTTTTTGAGAAGCTTTACATGACATCATTTAAAGCACATGTACTCATAAATCCAATAATGTGAACTAATTGCATCTATTATTACCGATGTGAGAGACAAATCAAAAAAATTACGTTTTCATAATTCCTTAATGAACAAACTATGAACAACAAATTTTATTTGAAGGAAAAATCCATATCTTCATTTTGTAGTAGTAGAGAGATGCCGAAAAAAATTTGATCACCTCCAAATTTTAAAGAATGTTTTTTCTAAATTTCAAAGCTTCAACTAGAGTCAGATGGACAAGGATTTGTTCAATTTGAAAAAGATAATACGGATAGTTTAGGCGCTAGTAGTGTTCACAGACAGACGGACACACGTTTTGAAAGGAACATGTTTACGCTGAAATCTCGAAGTCAATTTTCCACAGCATTACAAAACTTACTTTGCTATGAAGAGGACAGAATAAAAATGGTTTGCATCACATATGAAACTTACACAGAACTTTACAGTAACTTGCCAAAACAAATGCAACCAAGAATTTCATGCCAAATGCATAAAGTAATATTAAAACTGTGAATAAGCAATTAAGCCAACACAGCTGACATAATATTAGGAGGAATACTACAGTTTCCTAAAAGGAAACATAAACTACTAGAGATAGAGAAAGATAAGACCAAGAAAATGAGAAATGATTGAAATTGACCTCGCAAATTATGACAATGACAGTGTACAAACAGAGAACAAATGTAAACACAATTAAAGGGATAAAAGGTGATACAACAATCTAAAAGTCAAATCAAATTCAAATTATTGACACAGTAGCATAAGGCACAAGCTACACAGAGAGAACTAGATCTTAATAACAAGATGACGAAGACCACGACCAAAAATATAACGGACCATACTTGGGTTTTCCTAATGTGGCGGCTGAGTGTAGTATCTCCAAGATAGACTTTGACATGACTTTCTGAGTCATTCTCAATCCTGCCGCTAGAGTAGCTTGATCTACAGCACTGCTTAATGTGATTGTGATCATGCAACATCTTGTGGCAGAACTGAGAAGGACTCAAAAAGTCATGCCGAATTCCATATTGGAGATACCACCCTCAGCCACCACATCAGAAAAACCCAAGTATAGGAACCAATCTGCTCTTAGAGACGGGTGAAAAATGATTGCGATGCATCTACCTACATATTATTTATTTTCCACGTTTGTGTGGAGTTCATATTTATCAAAATTCGAATGGACACTGTTGACAATCCTGAAGATCCTGTAAAAATTTTGTATTTATTCATACAATACTTTTGTGGTATCGATGTCGGTTGTATGTCGTCGAAATCACTTTTATTAGTATAGATTAGCAGTTGCCCGAACATTTATTTATCACCAACATTTATTAATTAGGAAAAGAAATGATTTCTATCTCTGGTTTAAAACAGAAGTAATTTTATTTATATTCCAGCCCTCACACTTCTGTGACCCTCCCTCTCTCCCTGTGCAGCCCAATCCCCTTTCCCAACTTGCCTTGCCCTTCTCCAACCTGGATCCACAAATTAATGACCCTATATTACTAAAAACTCACCAACTTCTGTAATAGTAAGCAAATTGATAGAAAAATCACAAAAGTTACATTTAAAAAAAAACTAACTTTACATTACTTATGAGGGAACTTTGATCTACTTTGGCCAAAAATTTAGCAGTTTTTAGGAAACTCGTTTACAAATTTTTTAGTTCTCATGATTTTTCTCAAATTTATTACCAAACTATCAGCATCTTATACCATTTTTGGAGGACATTATCTAAAAATCCTATTTGAATGACCTGTCACTGGCTACAATTTTAAAGAATATATCTCTTTAAGGAAAATACCTGAATTCTATGTGTGTATATGTATTTACACACACACACCTGACAAAACTCTTCAAGGCCTCTTCATATAAATATGTTATTTATTGTAATAAATATTAATTTTCACTAAAAAACAAGTAAATCTGTAACGTTCTCATTAAAATCTTACAGCCATGACCTGTCACAGGCTACCAGAGGTATTTTCTTCTCTTTCATTTAGAAAATAAAGAGAATATTTTGTCCCTCCAAGCAAACAGTGGTTCACAAAGACAGCTGCTGTGTATCTCTTCAAAAAATGAGGAAGATTTCTCTTATCCATTTTGAGAAGAATACCATCAGAGAACTAAATCTGGCTAGAACAGTGTTGTGAACAGCAAATGCTGAAGAGAGAATAGATAAACTTACATCAATGGATGTGAAGCCAATAGGTTGAAAACGTTGCCACATAATTCACAGATTCAAGTGCAACACAAATTACAAACTTGTTTAGGGCATTAAAACCAAATGAATGTAAACAATATGTTTTTAATAAAGGTTTCCTTCAAGCTATTCATTGTTAAAAAGTATCTTTTTAATTCTTTTCCAATTTCTTGGGCAGCAACAACTTTGGTGGCCTGGATCTGGTCTGAGCCGAGGCAAATCTACTTTTGTATCATCTAAAAATGAGCAAATTTAATAAGCTGATTTAGTATTCAAGCAGTGTATCAAATTACTCTTTAAGGATGTTACAATTAGAACGTAAGCTTTCAAAGTTTCAAAGAGACTACACAATTTTAGATGTTGCCCTGTAAATAAGTTTTGCAATACAAATCTTTATACCTGAATATCTTGCAATACAAAATACTCTTTCATACCTGAACCATCCATGTGGTGAATCTATTTTGCAAACCACGAAATTAAATAACACCATAAATGGAAGCACTGTTTCCTCTGATTATTCTGCTTCAAATTTACTGGAATTAATAGTCTCCGTATCTATCGAAAACACCTTCCAAATTCATTTCCTGTGCATCTTCTGGTTCTACTCAATCTGTGGTTCTCATCTCCTCTGTCAGACTCCTCACAAGATAAAGCATCTTCAGCCTCTCAAAGATAGAAAGCTTTGTCACCCACAATAAAGTTTTGTAAAAGATGAAAAATTAAATTGAGTTTTGCCTGAAAACACTTCCATTACTCACTAATTCATTAATCTCCACAGCAACATAAAAACATTTACACATTACTTCAAGCAGCTAACAGTTCATAGAGCAATGGAATGATAATTGCAAAATAAAAACAGTATGATTCTAAAGATGCCAAGGCTGAAATGTAATGTGCTTCCTGGGTATTGCATCCACACGCTGGATCCTTTTCAAATCTGTCTGCGATTTCAATCCCTTCGTTTCAGTCTGTGGACATTAAAATGTTATGTTATTAGTATGCTTGGATAGAATAATTTATTAAATTACAATGTGCATCAACAACTTCCACATATTGAGGTATCAGGTTACGGTAGACGGCTTTCACTAACTCGAGTAGACATTCACATTTCGGTTTACTTCTCCCATGCAATTGCAGAACCAGGGAACATGTCTCCGTAAGTATGAACCACACACAGAATTACCGCCAATCTGCAGCAGATGTCGTTCGAACTCATTTGTTCCGGTAGAGCTCCGTTCAGTATCGCCAACCCTGGGAGGAAAACATCGTATGGTGGAGTCAAGGAGGATATAATATAATATTATAACCTCCTTGGGTGGAGTTTAATAATATCACTGTTGTCGGGAACGAAATTTGTGATAAAAAAAGCAAAATATATACATATATATGTATTTATTTTTTGTAAAATATATGAGAAAAGATAGAAAATATCTACAATAAAAAATCATTAAAATGTATAACTTCCAATCTCCAAGCGTTTTCCGAGTGCTGTACGTTGCCGATCAGATCATAACATGGATTCAGAGAGGCTGAATTCTATACATACAGAAGCAATTATTCGCTAGTTTCATCCGAAATATATTATACTTTCGTAGTATATTCAAAGTTACTTATGAGGAGCCGGCGCTCAAGTGAATAGTACCGTGTAGCCTGTGATAGGAACAGGTGGGTAAAGGGATCATACTGTAATAATAGATTATATTTCAGAGTTTTAAACATTATCAACACCACACATTCTAATATTATATTGATGCTCACAAGCTATTAGGACCTAAATCAATTGCTATCTTTATCGTAAAAAGGTAAACAAAATGATTACAGCGGAGTACAAAAGGTAAACAACGTGATTATTATATGGCATAGACATATGGGATTGGTTGGATTTAAATATATTCTTGTTTAGGATTGGTTACTTTCGATACATGGAGCTATGAATACAAGGAGGTACCGTTACCAACCGTGTTCAGCCAGTTCGCCATATTGGTGGGTCCAAAACTCATAAGTCAAACCCATGGAGCAATGAATATAGGGCGATGTCATGACACATGATTGTAACATAGACAAACTGCGTGTGAGTGCTCTGTGGCTTGTAGCTGTGCTCGTTTTCAGTTGTGTTGTTTGGCATCGTTTTTAGTATTTAAAAGCCTTGTTCAGAATAGCTAGCTTTTTGTAACAGCTCGTAATAGTTACTTATGTGGCTAACGGCTGTACAAACCGTACGGGGAAACCGGACATTACCTTCCACAAGTAAGTAGCTACTTCATGTAGTTTGGAACATTTAGTAACTTTGTAAGTTATTCGTTTATTCGTGAATTTTTTCTTAAAGATTTCCTGCAGATCCAAAGCAGAGACTATTGTGGATTAGAGCTGTACGAAGAGACAATTGGCAGGCTTGCAATTACAGCAGGTTATGTTCGGCTCATTTCCCAGAACACGATTTTGATAGAACTTCCTTATCGTGTGTACATTTCAGTCTATTCATGTCCTTCGTGCTGTGAAGACGTCTCTTGGAGCGCTCCGGGCTCATCTACAGGTAGTTTTGAAGCAGGTAGTCGTCGGCCGCATATTTCCCGGAGAACGGAGCCCGCAGCAAACTGTGAAAGCAGTGAAATTCCGACAGATAAGTATTATTTCTGTTATTACTTTCTGTTATTACTTTTATTAACTCTCAAATTTGACTTATCTCTTTTCATTCTACTAATTTCTCTTTCTATTTATTGCACTTTCAACACTAAAGTATTAGTCTTGTAAATTTTTTTTTTCTTCCCCAAATTGTCTTTAGTTATCTGTCTTCTGCTACTTATTTATCGTTTTCATAAATTTTTCTCGTTTCCTCTTTTTTCTCACGGTACTCTAGTTGCCAGTAAGAAATTTTGATTTCATTTTACTTCCGTGTATTTTTTGCGTCAATTCTTTTTATCATGCCTCCTAAGGTAAGCCGCAACGAGAACGACGCCGACCTGCAGGCCAAAATCAAGGCCGAGGTTGATGCGGTCTTGGAGCGGACTCTTCATTCGGAGAGCTTTTTGCAATCCCTTGCCACTACTATTACAGATGTAGTGGCTGCGAAGCTGCAAGAATCGATGGCCTTCAATGAAAATCTCATTTTGTCGTTGCAGAAAAAAATTGAAGACCGCGATCAAGAGATTCGCAATTTGAAAACAGAGCTGGAGCTGAAAACGGACCAGCTGGAAATGTATAGCAGAAGGAATTGTCTACGCATATTTGGCCTGGAAGAGCAGGATGGCGAAAACACCGACGATATGGTCATTGATGTGGCCAAAAAGATAAGTGTAGACTTGTCTCTTAATGATATTGATAGAAGCCATAGAGTCGGTCGCAAACTCGCTGGAAAAAATAGGCCCATTATAGTAAAGTTTGTCAGTTATAGGAAACGGCGACAGGTCTTCCAGTCGAAGAGGCTTTTAAAAGGCCAGAAAATCACCATTCGCGAGGACCTCACGCACCAGCGTCTGGCCGTGCTGCACGCTGCGATCTCGCGGTTCCAGTTGCGGAATGTCTGGACAGAAGATGGGCATATAGTAATTAACACAGGTAACAGACGTTTCCGCGTCCAAACGATGTCTGAGCTTAACTCAATACAATAGCTTCGGGGCGCTCCTTTTTCCTTTCTCCGGAAAGCGTTCTTCCTTGCATTCTCCTACTCTCTCTCTCTCCTTCTCTCTCTCCCTCTCACTCGTTCTTACTTGTACCCTTTCTTTATTCTTTACATCTCTCATTAAACCAGATCTTGCTCCCTTCTGAGTCATAGGCAGTCGGCGGCGTTTTAGGAAATTCCCGTTGTACCGCAATGCTAAGTACCCTCCCCACCCCACAGCCGTCTCGACCTGCGTTTGTCCACCCCCCTTCCCTGTCAGCCCCGGCTGCTGTAGACAGCACGCCGTGTATTTCTAGGAACTGTTTTTACGTCGCGCACTTAAATGCACAATCTCTCCTTTGTCATCACTCCGAGATTCAGGAAATTGTAACAAAACATAAATTTCACGCACTCCTCATTAGCGAAACATGGCTCAAAAAATCATTAAATTCTCAAACCGTTAAAGTCCCCGGATACCGGCTTTGGAGATCCGATAGAAAATCCAGCGTTGCTGCCCATGGCGGAGGTGTCGGTATCTATTTACGTGATGACATTAACTGCAAAGTTATTTTCTCTTCAGTAAATCATAAAGACCACTTCATCGAATACTTAATTGCTGAAGTTATTCTCGCAGGCAAAAAATGTCTCTTGGCGGTAGTATATTCTCCTCCCAAATCAGGCAACATTGACGAACTAGACGACTTACTCGCTTCCTGTGTCACTAAATATGACGACATTATTATAATGGGTGACTTTAATTGTAATCTATTAAAAAAATCTGCCTCATCTGACAACTTTGCTCGTTTTTTTCGTAATATGAATCTAACGATTCTTCCCCTAAAGGCAACTCACATCACAAAAGATACTGAAACATGGATAGATCATATCATAGTGTCAAATCCTGCAAGAGCGCGTTCTCATGGACAATTTTCCGTCCCGGGAATATCTAAACATGATCTTATCTACGTATCATATAATTTAAAGTGTCCCAAATACACACCAAAAATAATAAAATATCGAGATTATAAGAACTTCGATGCAAATTCCTTCATTTCTGATGGATTCTCGGTCCCCTGGAATATTGTACTAAATGAAACCTCGCTCAATAACAAAGTAGCAGTATTTACGGAAATGTTTAACGAACTTGTAAATAGGCATGTTCCACTAAAGACGTCACGCGTGACACGTCCCGCAGCTCCATGGATTTCCAGTGAAATCCGTCAATTTATGCACGATAGGGACACTGCGTACAAAGTTTTTCGGAAAACAAGGAACTATAACGACCACGTTACGTATAAAAAACTTAGAAATCGTGTAACCCAAATGTTGAGAAATGCCAAGATTAAATATTATCACTCTATTTTTCAAAATAACCGTGATTCAAAATTGCTCTGGAAAAATTTGCGCACTATAGGTATTGGAAATATTCGAAATTCAACAGAAATAAATGTGTCACTTGATTGCTAAATCATACTTTTGTTACGCTCGCGCAGCCAATAAATCCACTCCTAAAATCGCAAACTTTATCTATGCTGCGGAGCACAGATATTGATATTGATATCAAAGACACTTTGTATTTTGCGTCAGTAACACCCACAGACGTCACTAAAATCATTTTGAGTCTTAAATCAAACGCATCTGGCTCTGACGGAATCAACGCAAAGTTGCTGAAGCTTGGAGCTGAAGTAGCACTCCCTGCAATAGTGGACATAATTAATTTCTCACTAATGAGCGGCGAATTTCCCTCGGCGTGGAAGACAGCGCTTGTCCATCCACTTCCTAAAAGCGCCAATCCTACGACGCCAGTTGATTACCGCCCTATTAGTATCTTGCCTACAATATCAAAAGTTCTTGAAAAGATTGCCAGGAAGCAGATCGAACATCACCTTCATAATTTCAGTATTTTAAATACAAACCAGTCAGGTTTTAGACCCGGAAAAAGCACAGGAACTGCGCTTCTTAGTGTTATTGAAGACGCCAGAAATGCAATGGACAGCGGTAAAATCACAATTCTCGTCCTTCTCGATTTTAGCAAGGCATTCGACTCGGTCGACCACGATATTTTGTTAGCAAAGTTGAAAAACATTGGATGTGCCTCATCCACACTCAAATGGTTCTCCAGCTATCTATCGGAGCGGCAACAAAAAGTTGTGTACGGTGACAACATGTCGGGTATCTTGCCACTAGCACGCGGCGTCGCACAGGGCTCAGTGTTAGGACCTCTTGCTTTCCTAATTTATGTAAATGATATAGACAAATCAATAAAACATTGTCGTCATCACATGTACGCTGATGATCTCCAATTGTATATTAGCGGACCCTCCTCTCGCGTTTTTGAACTTGCTCAAAAAATCAACGAAGACCTTCACAGTCTGTCCTCTTGGTCATCATCATTGGGGCTACTGCTTAACCCCAATAAATCTCAGTGTCTTCTAATCGGCTCCAGAAACTCCTTAAAAAAGTTATCAATCTCCGCTCTCCCTGAAATTTGCATAAATGGAACTCCCCTACCGTGGTGTAAAGACGTGAGAAATTTAGGTGTGTATATGGATAATACTCTTAACTGGAATGTGCAAATTGATAAAATATGTCAAAAAGTCTTCGCGTCCCTGCATGTTCTAAAACGCATGCGTACATTTTTACCTATTAAAACTCGTCAGACCCTCGTAACATCCCTTCTTATGCCTCATTTTGATTACTGCGATTTCCTACTAACTGACATAAATCTAAAACAGCAACGTAAGATACAAGTAGCTCAAAATGCATGTATTCGTTTTATTTTCGACCTTCAAAAATACGATCATATTTCGACCTTTTTTGCCCATTCTAAAATTCTTACCGCTGATAAAAGGCGTTTACTCCACTGCCTTCTCCTCCTTCACAAGATTTTAAACAGTACACATCATACCATCCTATCACAACGATTTCAGGTTATGAAGCTACATCGTGCCCGAGCCTCACGCCTTATTTGTATTCCGCATCACAATACCACAGCGTTTAGCAAATCATTCACTGTCACTGCCATCCGTGCCTGGAACAATCTCCCCTCTAATATAAAAAAATGCAGTATATTTCACAAGTTTAAAAAAGAAGTCACTAATTGGATCCATGAAAATAATACATAACATTAGTCTCACTGCTCGCTTGCCAAAAATTAGATCTGGGTGGACGCCGCACTACGTCAGCACTGTGATATATCTTATACTTTTTCCTATCCCACTGATCGTACAAAGTTCTACCCCATTCCTTAACTAAATACTTCCATGTCATCCTTGACACCGTCTCATCTCTCTCTCTCCCTCCCCCTCTCTCTTTCTCTCTATGGATAGCTGAAATCCTCGCTCTTTTTTTTTGTTCTTGTTCTCTCTTAGTTTTCATCCTAGGTTACTTTATTCTCCCTTCCCTCCAATTTTCATACTATTATCTATTTAGCTTTATAAAGTAAACTAATCGTTTAGCACACAAAAATATCATTCCTCCTCCTATCTACTTTTACATTTATCATAATTCTAAAAAATGACAAACCCATAACCTAGCTATATGTCTCTATAATCTACTCGTACACTCTTTCAATCATTTTTAAATAACATGAACAAACCTTTATCTCATACGTCACTTTTATTGCAGTACGCAGATGTATGCGTACCTTTGTTGTGTGATTATGCATGAGGATTTGCTCATATTTGTATGAATTCAAAATATTATAATGATATGCTTTTCATTTTGTCCACATGTGTTTCACTAATTTGCAATATTTCTGTTCCAGTTCTTCATCTCTTACAAACTGCGCCGTACATTTAGACATAATATTTAATTCAAATTATTGTCGTTTTTTTTCTTTCTTTGTAGTTTGTGTGCAGTGAAATTGTTTACTTGTATTGTGTCTTGGCCTTAAGCCGCCATCCTGATTGAGGTTTACCTGGGTTTACTCAATCGCTTAAGGCGCATGCCGGGATGGTCCCTTGCTTGCAGTCCCAGGAATAAAGGTAGAATAAATCGTTGGCTTACGGGTGAGAGATGTTGGGTCGGGTTTTCGGGTCTTGGGAATACTCTAAACGGTAAAAATTTCCTAAATTCTTAAAATTTTCCAATTTTCTAGTTTGTGGAATATTTTAACTGTTAATATTTCCTAAAAATGAATTTATTATATCCACATTTTTATTTTCTTTAACTTTATTTAAGAACCAAATAGTTTTACGACACTTAATCATATAATAATAAAAATTGTTAATATTATGAAATATACGCAAAATCAGTTACCATTATCTCTTAATGCTTTCAGTTTCTCTCAGGGCTTGAATTCTTGACTTGATGTGTCTTCGCTTGTATGCTGACGAGATTCCCTCCCTTTCTAGTTTTTCTAGGGGTAATTCAAAAATACGTACGCAATTTTTAGCATCTTCAAAACCTCAATGAACCAATTAACATAACCTATTAACATTTCACAGGTTCTCTTTCTCCTTTTCTTTCTTTTTTTCTTTCCTTTCTCTCTACCGTTCCATTCATCCCGATTCTTTCCCGATTTCCTATCAAGTTCGTCCTCTCTCGCTTTCACTCCTGTCATCCATGTGAAAATCTTGCGTGTGTATTTTTCATTGAATGACTTCCTTTATTATGTACTATTGTAATATAAATTCTGAAAGTGG